>JBBBDQ010000815.1:2340000-2545000 GCA_037127315.1 Ascarosepion bandense | reverse complement strand
TATATATATATACACACTTAAATATATATATATATATATATATATATATATATATATATATATTAAACACGTTGTGTTAAGCGATAGAGACTGCTTAGTCTTGCATATTTTCTTTTGTACTTTCTCATATTTTCCCTTGAATTATCTTGACGTTTATTTAGTCCTTCAAAATTTTGTAACACGTTTCCTACTACAAGGAAATTTTTTATGTTTAAACTGTAATTCCGACCCTGATGATGAACGATGACGTTCGAAAGTACTTGTTTAACCTTTGATGCACACGTTATTGTGCAGTATTAAAAAGAACCATTCTATTTTCATTTACAATTAGTCAATTGGCAATAACTAATAAAACTAGTATGAAATACATAATTTTTTTCAACACTGTGGATAGCCTATATATATAAATGTGGATAGCCTATATATATAAATGTGTGTGTGTGTGCATATTGTGTGCGCGGGTGTGTTTGTGCATATGTGTTCGTGTATAGTTATAAAGAATTAAAACATATCTGCCATTTTTATTATTTTAAAAGTTATTATAGTGGATATTTGCGTTTGTAATATAGGTGTATTTATTTTATCATTTTAAAATGTGCGTATTAAATTTATTTGCCAGCGTGGTCAAGTAAACTGAATAAATACGCCGATTTTCTAAGTAAAACTTTTGAATGCGTAGGCCGATAAACAAAATAAATGTTATTTAGAATAAACATAGGTCGTCTATTTCAATCACGATTTTCACAAAATATATATATATACATATAAAAATCCCGGTAAAGAGAATAAAAGGTTGCATAATTTTGAGTTCTCCGGCATTTAGTTTTTTATAAAATAAATTTATATGATTCTATATATATATATATATATATATACACACAAGTATACATATAGTCATCCGCAGACAGATCTTTTTCGCTGTTTACCAAGGATTGAAACACGACCGAATTGGCCTCAGTCGGCGATTCTAACTCTGAGTCATGGGCACTCGGTAGAAGGAGGCAGAATTTTTAGCGTGTATATTATCATTATACACGCCCAGTAGCTGAGAGTGTTCTAATTCTTTCCTGAATTAACGATGCGTATATGCTAGAGTAGCTACTGTTTTTCAAATCTACCATTCTTCCACAGTGCTTAATCAGTGTGTGAGAGCGTATATACACTACCAGCCATAATTATTACTCAACTCCAGTTTTTAAAAAAATGATGTATTTCAAATTATTTTTAAAATGAAAATAGAGTTGTTGTTTTCTTATTATTACTTTGCAAAATCTTACAAGGCAAGGAAGCAAAGATAAACTCGTCCAAATAACCATAAATTTTGTCATTCTTTCATTGATAAAACTGCAATATATTTAATTAACAAAAATTAATAAATTTATTTGATGCACACGTTATTGTGCAGTATTAAAAAGAACCATTCTATTTTCATTTACAATTAGTCAATTGGCAATAACTAATAAAACTAGTATGAAATACATAATTTTTTACAACACGGTGGTTGCCTAATAATTATGGCCGGTAGTGTATATATATACGCAAATAAAATAAAATAAAATAAAACAAACAATCGCAAAGAGACCAATCTCACAAAATTTTCAAATCACACCAAGCTCCTTAAAAAACCTGGGACAGCATGAAACCCAGCGCCGATGCGTGAGGGCAACATAACGGTGTCCTCACGAAAGTTCCAAGTCGGTACAAAGCTGCTCAGTTAAAGTGACAAACTATTTACACTAAAACTATACACGCTTTATCTACACTCGGAAATCGAGCAATTTACAATTAAAAAAAAACTACTTGCGAAAATATCTCTTTATCAGTAAAACTATGTGTGTTGTGGTGCAGTGGATATCGACTCGGAACGAGGAACCGGGGAACCGAGTTCGAATGCCAGCTGAATTCCTTACATTCACTTACGCGCAAATACCCTTGGGAAAGGTATTAATCCGTCTCTACCCTCCAGCTATGGGTTAAATAACAGGACAGATTGAGTTCTATAGCCTTGGCTGGCAACCAGTCTACCACAGAAAGCAATGGCAACCTACTGCGGGATAATCTTCTGCCCAGTCAGTCATGTCTCGAAAGAGACATGATCGCCCAAGCGTGTATCACGTATGGCACTTAACTAACTGACTGACTGAGAAAAGAAAAAAATATTAGCGCTGAACATTAACTTAACTCAATACTATATATGGTTTTTACATAATATTTTTCTTTCTACAGGAGTTTAATCACGGAAAAGATAGGAATTATATTTTGGAACCTGTATTTTATATAAAAAAAATTAATGCAGTAAAAATAACACTACTCTTTCAAATATTCATAATAAAATGCTTTTACAATATTTTAGAATCTCTCCGCGTTAAGGAAAGGAAAAATAACAAGGAATATAATGTGACACAAATTTATGTTCTTTAAAAGTACATGACTTGATGTTGTTACCTTTATTGTTATTTTTCTTCTATGTGCCCTGTCCTTTTAGGACGTAGGCGATCATGGCTTTCCACGTTTCCCTATTACTGGTGGCTCTGAGCACGCCTTCTCCTGTTACACTGTGCAATCATCGTTCTGCCATCCACCCGATTAGATCCTTCAAATATGTAATCCTTTGCTTTCCCCTGTTTCTTTTTCCCTCTATCTGGCCTGTTAGTATCAGATTCTCCAAGCCATCCTTCCTCATTGCATGTCTCAGGAACTTCAGCTGTCTCTTCCTGATGCTCAGTATTAATTTATTTTTGTTTCCATCATTTACAAGACCTGATCATTGCTCACATGCTCGATCTCTGAGATTCGCAGCATCCTTCTGTAAAATCACATTTCAGTTACTTCAAGTTTTTCTTTATCTTTGATGGTATTGTCCAGCATTCACTGTCATATTGAAGAACGGACATCACGTAGCAAGCCAGTACTCTCTTCCTAGTATCTAGCGAAATGTTCTGTTTCTTAATACCTTTTGTTTAAAAATATTTATCTTTGTATATTTTGGCTAAAGAAAAGTGCCTTTTTAAAAGAAAACCCAGTTTTCATGTTTATATTTGAGCAAGTACCGATAAATACACTTTTCTACGTTTTCTTCTCTTTTAATGGCTGTGTGTTTATGTTTTTGTTTTTTCAAATCAATTTTGTGGATTAATACATTTCTGTGTGTAACTAAAGCACTGAATAGATTTCTCTGTGGGTGATTTTTCATATGTCATAAGTTTTTCCCTTCTGAATCTACCCTGCACATCTATAAATCTACCATCCGCCCGTTTATTGAATACTGCTGCCACATCTAATCGGGTGCCCCTGCTATTCTCCACGGGATTCTTGACAATATACAACGGAGAAGCTGCAATGTGATCGATACCGACTTAGCAGTTTGGCTGCAGTCGCACTCTCGCCGGCGTGACGTGGCTTTCCTGTGGCTCTTCTATAAATACTTTCACGGCTTCTGCTCCGATGAACTTAGATCACTGGTGCCCCCTAGGTACGAATTTGCACGAGATACTAGATTAGCAAATAGGTCCCACCCTTTTACAGTGAAACAGATAAGATGTAACTGCAATTTCTACTCCGACAGCTTCTTTTCTCGCACTTCCCGCCTGTGGAATTCCCTTCCGCATACTTGCTTCCTCGACAGCTACAATCTCCGGGAGTTTAAATGTAAGGTCAATAGACCCCGTCTATCACCCTCTTTCTGACATTTCCTATATCTAACCACTCTTTCTCATCACTTTCTCCGATGTAACCCCCTGCGCAATAGTGGCAGTGGAATGGCTTGCTCGAGGTAAAATGATTAAAAAAAATCTGTGGAGTTTTAATCGTGTACATTTGTGTTCTTAGCTTGTGTATTTGCGTAAGTATATATCTAATTATGTTTATATGTTCATGCATTACAATATGATTGTGTCTGCTCCGAATTCATTCATTTAAGACTGGTCACGTTACGAATTCGCCCTGACTGTATCCAATATGTGGCAATTCAGTCTGTGTCTAATTAGAGCTTTAAAATTCAACAGACGAATTGACAAGTTGATAAAAGCAAAATTTTGTAATTTGTGTATGTATATATGCGTGGGTATATTAATCTGTATATGTGTCTTTTTGCCAGTGTATGTGAATATACTCGTCTATCTTTCCATGTATGGATGTTTGTAGGTTTATTTATGTGTGCGTTATTTCTCTTCCTTGTTTATATATGAATAACTTTTTAATCTAATAAATTGTTAAACTTAGAAATTTTTTAAAAAATTTGGCAAAAATAATGAAGTAGATCTAATAGTTAATTAATAATGCTGATATCAATTTAATTAAATATTTATACTAATGCCCCCCTCAAATTATTTTTAAGTTTGCTCACATATTCTCCAAATTAGAAGTCGCTTTACTCTGATTGATTCACATTGTACATACAACAATGCCTCCCTGATTAAAGGGGCTTTGCTTGTTTTTAACCTTTTAAAACCATTCGATTTGAAATAAACCACATCACTTGATGAGGTACAAGAAGTGTCGAAACAAAATAGCTACTTTTGTAGTGATATTATAACATATCCATGTTATAATTTCTGAATGAATATTATCAGCTCTACGTTGTATTAAGGACTTTTTTAAGAATAGTTTTTCCTTGGATAAGGAATATTTTTCCATTCATACGTATCCTATACTCTGATATATATATATATATATATATATATATATATATATATATATATATCCGAGTGAGTATAGAGTGAGGAGAGAAAAAAGAAACATTTTTTCCGTCCAAAATATTAATTTAAAACAGTGCTCGATATATGATGTATAGAGCAGTGAATATTTATTATAAATTATTTTTTAGAACATGTATATAATTTCTTCTTCTATATGTCCTCTTCCGTACAATCATATGGTTGTTTCAGTGTTTGGATTTAAACACCTCTTCGGGGGAAATAAAGGTTTGGAATCATTCTCTGTTTATATTTGGTTCGTTGTTGTCGTCGGGGAATGTTTCGTTTTGGTCGTTAGACTTTTGAGGAATTTGGTGTGTAAGTGTGAAATTGTTGATTAATGGTATTATCTGTTGGAATGTATGTTTTATCTTTTTATCGGTTGGGTATATCTTTTGGTTAGGATTTCTAAGAGGGCACTGTTGAGTGGTGAGTAATGAGCAGACATCAACCAATTAAACGATAGCCAACCATAAAAATGACCACTCAACAGTGCTTCTTAGAAATCCTAACCAAAAGATAAAAAAGATAAAAAGATAAAACATACATTCCAACAGATAATACCATTAATCAACAATTTCACACTTACACACTAAATTCCTCAAAAGTCTAACGATCAAAACGAGACATTCACTTAATTATCAATAACCCAACCAACCCCCACGACAACAACGAAACAAATATAAACAGATAATGATTCCAAACATTTATTTCCCCCGAAGAAGTGTTTAAGTCCAAACACTGAAACAACCATATGATTGTAGGGAAGATGACATATATAGAAGAAATTATGTCAGTCAGTTAATTGCCATACGTGATACACGCTTGGGCGATCATGTCTCGAAAGAGACATGACTGACTGGGCAGAAGGTTATCCCGCAGTAGGTTGCCATTGCTTTCTGCAGTAGACTGGTTGCCGACCAAGGCTATAGAACCCAATCTGTCCTGCTATTTAACCCATAACTGAAGGAAGAGACGGATTAATACCTTTCCCAAGGGTATTTGCGCGTAAGTGAATACAATGGATTCAACTGGAATTCGAGCTCGGCTCCCCGGCTTCTCATTCCGAGCCGATATCCATTGTACCACAACGCACAAACGTAATTTATATAATATATATATATAAAAACGTAATTTATATAATATATATATATATATATATATATATATATATATATATATATATATATATATATATATTGAGAAGAAAACTAAAAAAAAATAAATAAATTTTTCTCAGTATATTTGCTCTGGATAATATCCATTGAACTCTCTATTTTTATCTAATTGTTATTTTATATTAATTAGATATTTTTTTTATTATTATCCCCTCGTTCTGCACAGGTTGCCATTCTATATTTTATCTATACTAACTTATAGCGTTCGTTCATACTTTTATTATTGCTGATACATATGGTCCGCTGCTCCTGTTGTATATTTAGGGATTCAAAAAAAAATCCAAAGAAATGCAGCAATATTATGGGTCCTAAACTGGCAACATCGGCGTCATTAACTTACCTCCCTCTGTCGGAATGTGTCTTTTCTATAAATTTTTTCTGTGCCTTTCTTTATAAATTCTTTCATGTTAACTCTTTGAATGAAATCTTTGCTCTGGTCAGTCAGTCAGTTAAGCGACATCCGTGATACACGCTTGGGCAATCATGTCTCGAAAGAGACATGACTGACTGGGCAGAAGATTATTTTGCCTTTGCTTTCTGCGGTAGACTGGTTGCCGTCCAAGGCTATAGAACCTAATCTGTCCTGCTATTTAACCCATAACTGGAAGGAAGAGACGGATTACTACCTTTCCCAAGGGTATTTGCGCGTAAATAAATACAATGGATTCAACAGGAATTCGAACTCGGCTCCCTGGTTTCTCGTTCCGAGCCGATATCCACTGTACCACAACGCACATCTTTGACTTAATTTAAGCGAAAGAATATATTATCTGCAAGGAATTATCAGTTCAAATTTAAAATGGGCTTGATAGTAGCCTTAAGTTCTATTCAAACATTTTATCTTCTCGCAATTCTCGCTTGTAGAACTCCCTTCCGGTTCCATGTTTTCTAGTACAACTTTGATCTCCAAAAAATTAAATGCAATGTCAGTCGTTATCTACTTTCTTCTTGATCACTCTTCTGTTGTTCTCGCTACTTAGTGATGTTTGTTTCTTTCTTTGTTATCATTATTCACTCAGTAATTGCTTGGTATCTTTACTCTATTTCATGGTGTGGTAATATTTACTATATATTACTTTCTATCTATCTATCTATCTAACTCCAAATTATATTTTTATTTTCACGCATTCGCTTCGTTTGATTTTGATTTTGAACACTGTACAATATAGTAGGGTCAGTTAGACACTGTTCGTGAGGAAAAGAGCACCATGACGTCATTCACACTGCAAGAAGTTTGGAAACGGCATTACGTACCGATTGGCATTCGCTCCGTAAGCTACAGTACTAATATTCCAGTGTGTGTTGGTGTCAGTCAGATGATAATGCAGAGGGTTCAGATGAACCTAATAGCTAATACAAAAATGTTTGCCTCGTTATGCCTCTATTCATCTTCCCAAAGGGCCTCAGAATCAACACGGAAGTCTATATCAAGTGAGGAGGTAGTGCTGTCCTGGGTTAAGTCTGTGATTCTTGGTAGATCTGTCAGTAAGATTGTGCACCATTCCACAAAGGCAGAAGAGCCCAGCCATGGCTGTAGAAAATGTCTACGACCACATCAGCCAAACATCTGGCAACCATACTCTCTGGATTGCAACCACATTGATTATTATGAGCGGGGCAATGTTGAACGAGAGACCAACAAAATTCCTTGTAACAGCAAAGATGAACTGATTGCAAGGATCATAGGAGACCGTCCAGAAGAGATGCAGAAGATTCCGAAGTCGTGTCGAAGCCTTGAATAAAGCCAATGGCGATTTTATTGAATAAATTTACTCTTTAGTATTTTAAAATATTTTTGTAGAATTTTTGTAAATATATGTGCTAAAATATTATGTAATTATTATTTTCATTTTTGTGTAATTCAAACGAGAATTTAACCATTGTACCCACTGTTTGGGTGTGTATAAACACGCACACCTAAATATATATATAATCCGCATGCATGCTTCTTTTGCTGTATCACACCTCATATATATATATATACATATTTTTCTTGTATACACTCGTTTATATATATATATATATGGGGGTGCTGACAAACAAAGTACAGAGTACAGAGTTTCCTGTTATTTCCTGACGAGCCGTTGTGCGAAACCGCGGTCGGTCTTGGCGATCTTGCTATTTTGTTAGTATATATATATATATATATATATGGAGGTACTGAAAAACGCAAAATTATAAATAGTACGAATTTAATACATCTTTGATAATGATGGTGGAAAAATTATCTTTACAGAATCATGGAAAAGAGGATTTAATATTTTTTCAATTAGAACAATGTATATATTGAAAAATTCCTTTTGCGAATCTATTCCCACTGACAAGATTTACACTTTCTCTTGTGGTGAAGAATGAAATCATTTAGTCTTGTTTATAAGTCAGAAATTACTACTTCACCAACTCCACCGAAAAACCAAACATCTCCCGGTAAATAAAGCAACCTCTTGTAATGCATATATATATATATATATATATATATATATATATATATATATATATATATATATGGAGGTGCTGAAAAACGAAAAGTATAAATAGTACGAATTTAATACATCTTTGATAATGATGGTGGAAAAATTATCTTTACAGAATCATGGAAAAGAGGATTTAATATTTTTTCAATTAGAACAATGTATATATTGAAAAATTCCTTTTGCGAATCGATAAGCCGGTGAATAGTTCTTATATATATATATATATATATATATATATATTCCCACTGACAAGATTTCCACTTTCTTTTGTGGTGAAGAATGAAATCGTTTAGTCTTGTTTATAAGTGAGAAACTACCACTACACAACCTCCACCGAAAAAACAAAAAATCTCCCGGTAAATAAAGCAACCTCTTGTAATGCAATAAAAACAATCTTTCTTAGTAAACGTAACATATGCGCAGAAAGATTAAGATAGCGGTGAAAAATGAAAAAGAAAAAAAAAGGAAAAGGTGATTTGTAGATAGCAAAATTCTTCAGCAAAAATCACTACACCATTTCTGTATATTTTATTCAGATTGTTTTCTTATATATTTTTTATTCTCGTTCATTTATCTTAGCGTCGGGGATTAAAAAAAATATAAAAAAAATAAAATAATTCACATCATGTTACATTTTTAGAATCGAAAACCAGAATATATAAGCTGTAGTTATTTGAAACGGAGTAGTCGAAAGTGTCATAATTTGCCTCGTTTTTGTCCGTGTAGGATTATTCTGATAGTCGTAAAAAGACGCAACGCACAGAAGACAACCAAACAGTGATACCGCCAAGAGACGCAATAAAATAGGTTTAATATCACATAAAAGTACAGAGTTTTTGATATCGGATTTGAAATCAGAACGTTGTGGAAAAATCTTGTTTGGATGGCAAGATTTAAGTAAAAAAAAATGAAAGAAAGACAGAATACGACAATAAAATAAAGAAAAAGAACCGCTCAAAAATAGCCGAAGAAATGTATAAACAGAGAGTGAAGTAAAATTTGAAAACAATCATTTTTGAATCTAACATTACTCAGTGGAGGTAATGAAATCGATAAATATCTACTGAATGTCCACTTTTATATATCAAAAGTTTAGTTTTTTGAAGTCTTTCGTTCTCTCTTTCTTTTGCTTTTCTTTCTGTTGTCATTTTTTTCTTTATTTCCCAGCTGATTTTTTCAAGATTTTCTTTTACATACTGACAGTATTTAACTGTCGAAAAGAACACTTGTTTCCATGCCTATATACTTGTGAGTGTGTGCGTGTGTCTGCGTGCGTCTTCGTGTTTTTTAAAGGAATATTAACACACACACATACATATACACACACACACACACATATTTTTTTATATACGCTTGTCTGTGAGTGTGTGTCATTTTATATATGTATATATGTATGGATGCGTATATAAAGTAACAATAATTTTTTAATGTTATTTTTAAGGCATTACTCGGTATAAATACATACGCACACATACGCATACACACACGGAAAAACACACACAAAAACACACACACACACACACACACACACACATATATATATATATATATATGTATATTCAGATCTGAAAACAGGAATAAGATTAAAATTTCAGAGATAATGTAAAGAAATGCGTGTATATATATGTGTGCATGTCTATGTGTGTATATAATGTGTATAGATAAAGTTTTATGACCGTAATCCCTACTATTATTTTCTTTCTGTCTCTGACTGTCTCTCTCTGTCTATCTGTCTGTCTGTCTCACTCTCTCTCTCTCTCTCTATATATATATATATATATATATGTATATATTTATATATATGTTGCTATCTAATATATATATATATATATATATATATATATATATATATATATATATACTCATATTCATATAGATAGGTGTGAGTTTGTAGCCCTGGGTTTCACGCTCTTGCGATCGTCAGACAATGTCAGCTCTATCACTGATAGTGGGCGCTTTCAAATAAGTACCACGCATATATAATATATAAATAATATAATATATATAATAATATGCATATATATATTGATATTTATAATTATATACATACACTTTTCACATATTATATATATCTATGTTTATATATATTAGATAGTTATATATATATATATATATATATATATTTGTGTGTCTCTCTGTTGATATCTGTGTGTGTGTGTGCGCGCATGTGTTCTGATGATGAAAAGTATGTATATATAGCCCGGAAAGCCATCGTCAGAATGTATGAGCTGATATGTAAAAATCAGTCACCCACATATTCTCCCCTCCATAAACACACACACACACACACACACACACACACACACACACACACACATATATATATATATATATATATATATGTCTGTTACTGATTTATGGTTTTCATTTTAATTCCTACAGGACTCTGGCTACTTTATTCTTCTCTTCTTACACGAAACTCTAACTCATCGAATTTCAGTAGAAAAACACTTAACGAGTAAAACATATACACAGAATTGTATATTTCTGCCTACTACCGTTTTTATTTTTTTCAGTGAGAGGTGAACGGGAAGTTGAGATCATTTTCAATCTTGAAGACAATCGCTCTCAACATGAATCTCAGTATTTCAGACAATATATAGAAAAAGGGTGTTTGGCAGTCGAAAGATTCTTCTAAGATATCAAAAACATGACTCTACCCTTCAGCTCTTCGGAAACACTTGCTCATAATAACAAAGTGTATTTTATGATTCCATAACATTTTTGGACTTAGATCTTCATCATTGGTTTTGTTTAATTTTTTCTTTTTTTTCTTTTTTATTGTAGCGTTTCAATCGATTTCCCTAACTTTCTTCTATCTTCACGCAATTAATATGCATCACGCTTAGCCAAGTGACGTCGAGTCAGTGAAGACTGATATGTAACAATGAATGTTTACGGGTTAGGTCCATGAAAAAAAAAAGATGCCTTACAGATTTATGCTTAAATACAGTCAGTCCTTTAAGGGCCATACGTGCCACACGATTGGACGATGTCTCTTTCGATTCGGTATTGACTAAGCAGAAGATTTTCATGTTGCCATTTCTTTCTGCACGAGAGCAGTTTCCAAACTAGGTTATAGAACCCAATATTTCCTGTTATTCAGCCAATAGCTAGATGAATAAAAGTGTTGTGGATCTTCGTCGCCAATTTGTTGTGCTGTTGGGGCGAAACACAGGCGGTAAGAAGAATTTTAGTAGATTATACGCATTTCAATAGCTTATTAGAGTATTGAGCGAAAAGAAAATTTTGCTGGAAACATAGAAAAGAGGAGCGGAATGTCCTGTAATGTCTGCCCTCCTCTATGGGAGCGAATGCTGGGCAATTTCCTGAAAGATGAAAAAAGACTTGAAGCAACAGAAATTTAGTTCTACAGAAGGGTGCTGAGGATACCATAAAACAAACATGTGAGTAACGACGAGGTTTTGGAGACAATGGAAACGAAAAAAACTTATATTTTTCATCAGGAATAGACAGCAGAGTTACTTGGACACGCAGTGAGAAAGAAGTTCTTGGGGAATCTGACACTCACAGTACGAATAGGGAGAAAGAGAGACAGGGGTTAACAGCGCGTAACATACTTTAGAGACTTAAACAAAAGAATAACAGAGCAGAGTTTGAAAGAAATAACATGATTACATATATTAAAAGTGCCAGGAGAGAGGAAGATGTAGAGGGCTATGATTGCCTACGTCCTGAAGGAACAGAGCACATAGAAGAAGAAGAAAAAAAAGAAAAAAATAACAAATTGTCAGCTTTCTAGAAAATAAATTGCTTGCATTGTTTCATTTTTTCCCTGGTTCGTTTTATATATATATATATATATATATATATATATATATATATATATGACAATAAATTTACTTTTAAACCCGTCTCGAAAAACCCACCGAGTATAAACGCGGAAATGGAAAATGGAAACAAAAAAAAGAAACGAACTAAGTACTTGAGCATTAGTCAAAGTACTCGTCGAAAGAAAAAACCCGAGACTAGAACCCTAACAAGCAAAGCGCTCAACACAATAGCAGAGCAAACAAATAAGTATGGATCTAACCTAGAGCCAACCGACCTACCTAGGTTTCACCTAACGGATCGTCAGGGCAAATTGGCTAGGTCCGTTTCGTCTAGGTTAGATTCATAACCGTACTGATGAGCTGTGATACGGCGAAACAAATCTGTCTGCGGATGACAATATATATATATATATATATATATATATATATATAATGTGTGGTTAAGTATTGCGAGATCATACAAATATCTTTTCCGAGCCCAGCAACTCTTAACATTCTGATGATTTAAAGTTAAATATTTTCACTAATCCACAGTTGTGTTATCGAATTGTTTGAATTTCACCATTTTTATTAGTTGTATATCAAATAAATATTTTGGTTTCGTTTGCGGTGCGTAAAATATTAAATATTTTCTGCAATTCATATCGATTGATTTATCATTAAAAGAATAGGAAACAAAAATGCTAGAAAACATAGACGTTTTTCATTTTTAAATAGTGTATGCAAATATATAAAGGGCGACAGCTCGTTTTCTTAGCAAACTCATTTACTCTAGCTACGTGCCAGTCTATGTTGCATAACCGCGCAACAAATATATATTTTGTAACTCTGCCGAGTGAAACATAGAGTTACCGGGTAAGATTGCATTATCTACAGCGATCAAATACTTTTTGATACACTCAAACTATCCGTAACGTTAGCTTTCTGAACTTAAGGCCCAGGTTCGAATCACACCATGATCTGTTCAACGGAAAATTTTGAGTAGACGGTTCATTTATTTATTAAATATTATGCATATTGATTTTCGTTTTCAGGCCTGAACTGAATATTCGAGAAACCTTAGAGAAAAATATGCGTCCCCGACTGTTTAACTGTCGGTGTGTCTATTTAAATATGTGTATCCATTAAAAATAACGTTGAAGTAATAAAACACTGTCAGGTTAATAAATATAAATCTATCCATATATATATATATATATATATATATATATATATATATATATATATATTTATATAAAACACTGTCAGGTTAATAAATATAAAACACTGTCAGGTTAATAAATATAAATCTATCCTTATATATATATATATATATATATATATATATAAGGATAGATTTATATTTATTAACCTGACAGTGTTTTATTACTTCAACGTTATTTTTACGTTTTATTACTTCAACGTTATATATGTGTGTGTGTGTGTGTGTGTGTGTGTGTGTGTGTGTGTGTGTGTGTGTGTGTGTGTAAATTCCGAAAATTACATTTCGTTGAATAGTTATTTCAGCGAGAAAACTCTCGCTTCATTAGCAAATAATCCAAAACAAAAATTTATTAATTCAAATATGTATTACAAATATATGTACGGGAAGGAGCCCAAAGACATATCTATATACAGGAAATTAACAAAAAAATTGGTCGGGGGATTAAGAAAGAAAATAATTAAAATGTATCATCCAGACATGAAAAATGGGCAGGGATAGAGATCCATGACTCGATGTTTGACTCTTTAAAATAGATAATACTATTTACATCGTGTCCTCGATCTGGATCAATTTAATATTGATGAAATTAATATTTATAGGATTTGGTTTTGGGATTTTACCTATATACACACTTATTTGGATTTAATATGTATACACGCTCTCCCACACTGATTGAGCACTATGGAGAAATGGTAGACTTCAAAAACAGTAGCTACTCCTGCATTTACGCTTCGTTCATTCAGTAATTAATCTGAAAACTCTCGGTTACTGTCATGTGTTTACATTGTATATAACATGCTAAAGTTTGCCTTCCTCTACTGGTTCGTTCCGGTTTCAATCCTGGATGAAAGCTATCGGATGTCTAATCGTACTGATGAGCTGTGATACGGCAAAACAGGACTGTTTGCAGATAACTCTCTCTCTCTCTCACACTCACTCTCTCTCTCTCACTCACTCTCTCTCTCTCACTCACTCTCTCTCTCTCCCTATATATATATATATATATATATATATATGTTACAAAACCTGAAAGAACACGTAGATTAAAAACCCACTGTTCATGCATTTGCTTTTATATATATATATATATATATATATATATATTGTAATCGTATCACCTCGAGCAAGGCGATAACGCCACTGATGTGCAGCGAGCTACATAAGAATAAAAAGATCAGATAGGAGGAGATTAAAGAGAAAGACAAACCAGTTAGAAAGGAGCAAGTGAAGGATGGGAATACAGGTGTGATGACAGTTGCAAAGGTGGAGAGAAAGGAAAGGATATACAAAGTGGTTAAGAAAGAACTAGAGTTAATTGGTTAAGAGATGCGTATTGGCATTGCATTTAAATTGCTAGAGGTTGTAGCCGCCAGGAAAGCAAAATTACGGAAGCGAGTTCCACAGATGAGAAGTGCGAGAAAAGAAGCTGCAGGAGTAGAATTGTCGTCTGCATTTGGTTGATCTAACTGTGAATGGGTGTGACCCAGTTGCCCGTTTGATTGCACAAGTAAACACCTGTTGCAGAGGCACCAGTGAATTAAGTTCATTGGCGCAGAAGCCATAAAAGTAGTTATAAAACAGACAAAGGGATGCCACATCCCGACAGTGGGGAAGTGGCTGGAGTCGAGCGGCTAATTCGGTGCCCATCACATAACTGATTCTCCTTTGAATCCTATCAAGAACACTGAGATGAATAGCAGAGACGCCTGACCGTATATGGCAGCAGTACTCTATGCACGGACGATTGGTTGATTTGTATATATGCAGGATGGATTCAGGCGGGAAAAACATCCTGGCCCGACACAGTGACCCAACCTTCCTAACAGTGGATTTAGCTAGACTCAATGCAGTGGTTCCACTTGAGATCGGAAGAGAGGGTAAGGCGGAGGAGGGGCAGTGTATTGCTCTCAGGGAGACTCGCTTGGTCCATGCTTATGAGAGGCAGGAGAGGTTGCCTGTGATGATTGACAGACAGCAGCTTGATCTTAGACGCATTGAAATTTACCAGCCACTTCTTATCCCAATTCACCACAGAATGTAGATCCCTCTCAAGATCAGCAGCGAGATGATGTTTGTCCGCCACTCGGATTTCTTAATGATGCGGGAGTAAATTGTGGTGTCATCTGCGTAGATGCCTTGGAACTTGATCTCGCGTGGGAGATCATTTATGAAAATAAGTAAGAGCGTCGGGCTTAGGATAGAGGTCTGAGGGACACCAGCGTTTGTACAGTAGGATGTGGAGACATGCCCATTATGCCCATTCAATACGATCTTCATTATGCGTTCATTTAGAAAAGATTGGATCAGATCAAGCAAGCGTCCGGTAATACCGTAACCCCGTAGCTTGCATAGAAAGCCAGCGTGCCAAACCCTGTCAAAAGCCTTGGAGATGTCTAGAGCAACAGCACGAGCCTCGCCGGACTCCTCAAGGGCCTGGAACATGTAGTCCGAAATGGAAGTTAACATGTCGGCCGTGGATCTGGCAAAACGGAAGCCATACTACTTGTCAGAAAATAATTTATGGGCAGTAAGTTGTTGAAATATATCAGCATTAATAATGGCCTCGAACACTTTCCCGAACATTTGCAGAAGGCTCATAGGGCGATAATTGGATGGCTCCGAGAGTTCACCAGAGTTTTTAAATACAGGAACGACAGAAGAGCATGTAGGAAAACAGGAAGCAGAAAGGCAGTAGTTATACAGTTTAGAGAGGACAGAGGAGAGTTCAAGGGCACATTTCTTAAGGACAATCACCGGGATTTCATCAACACCGCTCGCCTTATGGGGGTCAAATTTTGATATTACTCGAGATACTACTGTCGGAGTAATGTATACATCGTACAGTTTAGCCTTAGTTCTAATAGGGAAGTCGGGTGAGGGTACTCCAGATGAGTCAAATGTGGAGTTGGATGAGAATCTGCGAGCAAAGCACTCGACCTTGTCCGCTTATGTTGTAAGGATCTCAAATCCATTTATTAAGAGAGGGATAGATGATTTGTTCTTGTTCATCACCCGTTTGCATAACCGCCAATAGTCCTTGGAGCCGAATTTGCGGTCAGCTATGCGCTGTCTCATTCCCTAAGCAAACAACCGCTTGGCGTCATTCAGGATTCTCTTGCACTTATTACGAGCAGGCGTGAATAGGCGCCTATTGTGGTCAGATGACTGTTTCCGAAATAGTCGGAAGTAGTGGTTCTTGTGGGCAATGGCGGCCGAACAGGCAGGAAAGAAACAGAGGGAGAAATAAGGTTGAAAACGAAACTTCCTGGTATGTATGAAGCATCAATGCCAGCTTTCACCCAGGAAGAAAACTCAGAGGCACAATCATCAACTGGGAGATCGAACACTTTTCCCCATAGGACGTTGCTTAGGAAATCGCGAAAGGCGTCCCAGTCAGCTCTTTGGTAGCAGTAGGAGGTCTTATAGGTGGGAGGCTCGTGGGGGAAGTGAGAGTGGAGAGAAATATTAAGAGAAACAACAGCATGGTCGGAGTTGCCGAGAGGAAAAAGCTGCGAGACTTGGCAGGTGTCAGGTGCAGAGATAACGCATATATCTAGTAGAGAATCATGTCCAGAGGGAGTGCTCGGAAAGCATGTGTAGAATTCCACGACTTGCGTAAGGGATTGGGAAATGGCAAAGTTCATATATATATATATATATATATATATATATATATATATATATTTTATGACGTTATTTTAGTGGATATACATATTACAAATAGACTGCTTATTGTTTTAAACAGTGTGTTAAACGAACCTTTTCTTTAGCTAGTCTAAATTCTAAGAACCTCGCAGCAGTAATTACAATCAGCATACTTTACCAGTAGTCACAAGAAATATTATGCATATTCGACATTTTGCTGTTCTGCGCAATTTAGTAAACTTTGTAAAGAGAATATTGTCTCCGTCTGGATTAAAACCTAGGTCCCTCTTTGTAGATGAAAGAACTGTCTGACCTAACGTGTTTTAATCTGCCTGGCCAGAGAGAGTGCCACGTTCTCCCGTTTGTTTGTTTTCTTTTTAATCAAAAGCACAACTCCGCTCGATACCATATCTGAAAAACTACAAAAATTAATTGATGAATTTTATGTATTTTTAACCCAGATATATTCTTGTGAAGGTATTAAAAAGCGTGAAACCGGCTTTAAATAGATGTTGTTACGAGGTCCATCCTGTCTTTGAGTTGTAGAACCTATCAGAATCCGGTTATGGGCAGATTGAACTTTCAATAAAAAAAGATTTAAAAAAAACAAAAAACATTATGAAATTACAAAAATACGTATTCATCTTAAAATGACCAACAATGAATATTTATAGCAAAATGACCGGCAATGCATTTAGTTGAAGGCATGCAATTTCATTCAAATATATTTATTTAAGGCCACAAAACTATGTTCAATATCTTCAACTTTCGTCATTAAATAAACCACTGATGCTCATATACTGTTAAGCAAAATCTACCAAATAGCAAACTTGAAAGAACTCTTCGAGGACATTAGTCCTCTGAACTCCCATACAAAAAAAAAATATTATAAAAGTATAGAAATACTTTGTTGTAGTAAAGTTACCAACATTACCTATTTATTGTAAAATTACAATACATTTTTAAAACAAACTAATCAATATACATTTTATATGTAGTTAAATGCATACAGTTGCCTGCAAAATATGTCGGCGTTAAATAACACATAGAGGTTGATATGCGCCTGAAAAAAATCAACCAACCTTATTAACATTAAAAATTAAATTTGAGTAACTGCTTTTGCAATTTAACTTTCTCTTAGACACATATAATTCTTGATTGGCAAATAATCTAACGAGTGCTGTAACAGCAGTAATTTTTTCGTTAGTCAACTTCAAGATTATGCTAAAGAAATACTGTATATTCCGAAGCATAATATGACTTCATCCATAATACGCACCTCTAATATTGCGCTGAAAAAAATGCATCTACGCACCCCCTTTTTTGGTAATCAAACCCTATAAATTTTACCTCTCCAGTTTCAATACCGCCAATGTTTACTACTCTTATTCAAGCTGTAAATGAAAATACTTATCAAAATTTCCGATCATCACAATTCTAAAAGAAAACAGAAATACATATAGTGTGCTTACTGCGCAGACTCATTAGCCTGTCTTTGTTCTATAAAATGTACAATCTACAGGATCTGTATATAGCTCGAGTTCCTTATACATTGCATTGTTAGGTACTAATGATTGTATTTGATATCTTTCTGGGGTCGTGATCGTCGAATGTGGGCGTCAAATGATCATATGTTTGTGGTGGGTAGTCATTTCCCAATTGAAATCGATCTTAAAAACTGCAGTTTTTAAGATATTTTTGTAGTTGTGCATAATACGCACACCTAATACGCATGACCGGAAGAAAATGCATACATATATACATTGCCGGCCATAATTATTAGGCCACCCCAGTGTTTAGAATAATTATGTATTTCATACTATTTTTTAGTATTTATTGCCAAATGAAATTTAATAATTACATATATTGCAGTTCCATCAATGAAAGAATGAAGAAAATTTATGGTTATTCGGAAGAGTTCATTCTTGTTTCCTTGCCTTATAAAATTTATTTAAGAACCACTCTCTTTTCATTTAGAATTATCCCACTAAAAATAGTATGAAATAGATCATTTCTTTAAAAATAAATGGTGTGGCCTAATAATTATGGCCTGTAGTGTACATATATATGTGTATATATGCGTGTGTGTGTGTGTGTGTGTGTGTGTGTGTGTGTGTGTGTGTGTGGTTGCTTGTATTTCACTGTATCGGGCCAGGATATTTTCTCCGTCAGAGTCCATCTTGCACGTATACATATCAACCACCGTCCGTGCATGGAATACTACTGTCATATATGATCAGGCGCTCCTGCTGTTCATCTCAGTGTTCTCAACAGGCTCCAAAGGAGAATCAATAATGTAATAGGTACCTTGGCGGCTCGACTTCAGCCACCTTCTTAACGACGAGATGTGGCTACCCTATGTCGGTTCTATAAATATTTCTATGGCTTCTGCTCCGACGAACTGAATCACTGGTGCACCTGCCACAGGAGTTTACTCTAGCAACCAGACTGGCAACTGGGTCCCACCCATTCACAGTTAGATCAACTAAATGCAGACGACAATTCTACTTCTATAGCTTCTTTTCTTGCACTTTCCGTCTGTGGAACATGCTTCCATATTCTTGCTTTCCTGACGGCTACAACCTCCAAGGATTTAAGTGCAATGTCAATACCCATCTCTTAACCACTTGACTCTAGTTTTTTCTAAAATACCCTGTATATTTTTCCTTTCTCTCTACCTTTACAACTGTCATCACACCTGTATTCCCATCCTTTTCTTGCTCCTTTCTCTGACACACCCTGTAACTGGTTCGTCTTTCCCTTTACTCTGCTCTTATCTAATCTTTTACTTTTATGTAGCCCTCTGTGCATCAGTGGTGTTACCGCTTAGCTTGGGGTAAAACTATTAAAAATATTTATTACGATCACTATTACCTACCGATGGTGACATTGTACTTTCAACGTTGAAACAAAATGTACATTTTTGAAGCGGTTTGTGGTTTGTACATATTCTAAAATAAAAATTATATATATATATATATATATATATATATATATATATATATATGTCTACGGCTATATCGTGTTGATTACACCGGTTCTCGTTCGATCATCGTAGTTAAGGAATATCGAGGCCTGGCTAGTACTTAGATGGGTGACCGTTTGGGAATACCAGGTGCTGTAAACGTAAGAACCAAGAATGGTCCACCGATTCTCCAGGTTTGGGGATTGGGCGAAGGGCTAACAACCCTGCCCCATAAAAACAGCTTGTTACGGAAACTGTACAAAAAGTTTCTGCCCTACACACCATTGGGTGTAACGGGTGAGATGATGATGATTATATATATATATATATATATATATATATATATATATATATATATATATCGAGGCAGCAAGTAATTTTCTAAAACATATGCTGTTAAATATAAGAGACAATGAATGTCTCTTATGTTTAATCATGAGCCGTTCTAAACGTCGTATTTTTGCTTTAATTTCAGTTGAAAATAAAGACAAAAATTCTCCAACATTTGGATAATTAATTATTGGTTTTTCTTCTAAGCTTTCGGCTCACATGAGCCATCTTCAGAGAAGTTGTTTAAACTGAAATATTATAAAATCATCCATCACCGACGATTTTATTTTGTGTTGACATAAAACTCCGCTTGGCAACGGCAATAGTTACCAAAAATAATAAACGCAGTTCTTAAGTTTGCGATGCGGTTTTATGACGTCACACCGCGGGATAGCGCGAAATGACAACAAAACCATGTAGTCAAATCCAATGTAATATGTTATATATATATATGTAAAAATATACTCAGTTTTAATCCGAGATTATGGACAGTATGGTTAAATAAAATAAAGACAAGAGGAAAATTGTATTTTAAATCGCCTACGCGTTTCGTCCGTGATGGACTTTTTCAAGGCAGAATATATAATATATAATAAACTATACATATATAGTTTATTATAATTTACTATTTAAAATGAATTGCGATATTAACAAGTTAAAAATAAATAAGAAGCAACAATATAAAAACAACAACAAGAACAAAAAACTGAGATATACGAAGGAAGCTGCTGCAATTAAATCGCAAAAACTAATTTGATGCTTGTAACTCACACCAAAAGAAACGTTCAAATAAACTTAAATCGTCTAGATAAACAATCCTTTGTTGCTTACAATAAGCAAAAAGAAGTTTATAGAATCTGTTGTTCAAACATCTGTTAATTGGTTTAAGCATCTAATTACTTCATTAAGTGGTGTTGGCTTTATTGATGTCGAATCAACAAAAAGATATCGATTAATTCCATTCAGACGACGTTGATTTTCTTGAATCGACAACTGTTTTTCTTCATCTTCCTTCTTTCGATTAACAAAACTAAGGGTTCATTTTTTATTTAAATCAATTAAATCAATGATTTGATGAAGTTGCTAATCTAGATAATTTATCATAAATAATTAAAAACATGTTCTCTTTACTAAATAGTTAATAAGAATCCCTATAACCTAGTTCATTAAACTAGATTTTTTCGAGAAAAAGCATGAAATAATAGTGTTACTGTCTAAATATCTAAAGATATTACGATATATCAGAAGTATTTTAATTTTTTAATCCTATAAATTATAAAAACGTAAAATACTTATGTCACTGAATTCACAACATATAATCCTGCTCGTTGCCTCCTTCCTTAGTTAGCCCGTGCGTTACGGCTTGACATTACCTCATGGTACTTAACTGACTGACGGATAGGACAAGAACAGCGCTCGTTCGTCAAAGACACCGGAACAAGAAGCACAATATTTATGTTCAACGAACAATACAGTTGCAGAAAGAACTTCTACCCAAGTTTTAAAGACTACGCAAGGTGTTCGACAATTACAACACAAAGAATTGTTTGAGATGCTTGGCGATTTCGACATCAGACAGTTAATTGCCGGGCGTGATAAACCCTTTGGGTGGCCATATCTCGAAAGAGACATGACTGACTGGGCACAAGATTATCCCGCAGTAAGTTGCCATTGCTTTCTACGGTATAATGTTTGCCACCCAAGGCTATAGAACCAAATCTGTTCTATTATTTAACCCATAACTGGAGGGAAAAGACGGATTAATACCTTTCCCACGGGTATTTGTGTGTAAGTGAATGCAAGAAATTTAACCAGACATATCGTTCCGAGTCGATATCCACTGCATCACAACGCACAATGTAGTCTGGTTATTTAAATTTTAAAATTTTCATTAAAAAGCAGTAACGTAATATAAGATTTAATTTCCATGAACATTGAATTATTTTGAACTATTCGTTTGTTACCTTATGATCCTCCGTAAGTGAATATGTATATTCAATATATATATAGAGAGAGAATAACTCAGTTCGTACTACGTTGAGCACCGTTTGTTTAACACCTGCGTAATAATATTATACGTCTGTGTACCCTCATTTATATAACAAAAAATTCACGTAACTGTATATATAATAGATTTCACTCAATGCTGTAAAGACAAAAAGGCAATAGGTTATTAAGTGTGGAAAAATTAGAAACAGTATTATTACTAATGAACAAGAAGCAATAAGAGTAATCAGGAGTACAGTAGATAACGATGGACTTGTAAAATTTAGCAGATTGATGTTGAGCGGAAATTATGGAGCCCGAATGGAGTTCCACAAGTGAGACGTACGAGAAAAGTATCCCTTAGAATTTATGCATACATCTAGCCAGCTCGGCTGTTAATTGATGAGATCTCGACACCAGTTTTGTCTTCTTCTTTATTTCAAGGGCCTTTTCAGGAAGTAGGCGATCACGGACTTTTACTTGCCTCTATCCCTTGTCGCTCTGAACACTTTCCTCTTGGTATATCTCCCAAACCCCGCTCCACAATCCACTTACTGAAGCCCATCAAGTATGGCTTGCACTGTTTACCCCTGTCTCACTTTCCGTCTATCCGTCCTTTGAATATTAGTGTCTCCATGCCATCCTTTCTCATTACATGTCCAAGAAACATCAGTTGTCACTTATGATGTTATATGCAAGTTTCTTCTTCGTTTGCTTCCTCTCCCCAAAATTTGCGTTGCTCCCATATTCGGCACACTTCTGTAGAACGTCATTTCTGTTGCTTAGAGTTTTACGTTCAAATTCGATCAAATTGTCCAGTACTCGCTGGCATATAGTTTGACAGATATCACATAACAGTCCAGCAATTTCGTCTTTGTTTCCCCACAAAATGTTTTTGTCTTTTAACACTCGCTAAAAGGAAGTTAATACTGAGCATCAGAAAGAGACAGCTGAAGTTCCTAGGACACGCAATGAGGAAGGAGGACCTGGAGAACCTGATACTAACAGGCCAGATAGAACGAAAAAGAGACAGGAGAAATCAACGGATAAAATATTTGAAGGACCTAATCAGGTGGATGATAGAACGAGGATTGCACGGTGTAACAGTAGAAGGCGTGCTCAGTGCCACCAGGGATAGGGAAACGTGGAAAGCCATGATCGTCTACGTCCTGAAGGGATAGGGTACATAAAAGAAGAAGAAGCCTTTTAAAATGCGTCCTTGGCTATGCAAATGCCCATTCGGATCTCAGAGTCGCACTTTCAAGTCATTTCTGACAGACGATGGAATGTGCGAAGGTTTCCTGGTGTTTAAATTTCTACACCTGCTTGATTTTAGTAGACTGTTTGCTGGTGTCCATGCATTCTGTTTTCTTGACGTTTATGTTCAGCCATTTTCTCTTCTATCCCCTGTTTTCTTTTTTCGGAAGACCTGTATTTTCCATTCCGTGTCTGCTATCAACACTGTGTTATCTGCGTATCTTATATTGTTGAGATTGTGGCCGCTAATGAGTAATCCTGGCAGGATTTTTAACTCTCTCATAATCGCTGTACAGGTTGAATAGATCCGGTGAGACGATACAACCTTGTTTTACATCAATTTCTATTTTTGTGTGTCTGCTGCATTCCTTTCCTGTCCTGGTTTGCTGCAAGTATAATTCTTGATTATTATATTTGCCCACATAGGGATAAAAAATTTAGCATTAACAACTATATATTGTTCTCAGGCTGATTCCTTTCTTTAATTTCTTTAGTAACACCACCTTTTCAAGAATAGATAAAAATTATATGTACGCTTCGACATCATCTGGACTTCTTCCTCTCTTCTTGAATGGGTGAATGTGCAGCTATATCTTCTTATGTGCCGTGTCCTTCCAGGACGTACATCACCGACCATAATTATTAAGCCATCCCAGTTGTTCAAAAGAATGTATTTCAAACTATTTTTAGTATAATAAGCAATAAGCCAAGTTGATAATTCTAAATGAAAATATAATGATTCTTTTTTAATACTGCATAATAATAAGCGCATCAAATGAACTGTTCTGGTGTCCAGTTTTTGTGCTCTCTTCCCCATGTTAGTCTCTTATTATTATTAGCTGGCCGAAGCAAAGATTTCCTTGCTGCCTTGTAAAAATTTGCTCGGACGAATGATAGATCTATAAATTTGCATCGTAAAAATAAAAAAAAAATCTATTTTCATTTATAATTATCCACTTGGCTAAAAATAGTATGAAATAAATCATTAAAAATAAAACTGGGGTGGCGTAATAATTATGACCGGTAGTGTAGGCGGGGATGTACAGCCATTTGCCCCTTTATCATGTCGCTCTTGACATTTTTCCTCTTGGTGTCTCTCCAAATCTCCGCTATACCGTTCACTTGCTCAAGCCCATCAAGTATATCTCGTGCAGATTCACCCTCTCTCTTTTTCCGTCTATCCGCAGTGTGAATGTAAGATTCTCCAAGGCAATATTTCCTCATTATGTGTCCCAGAAACCTAAACTATCTCTTTCTGATTATAATTATAATTTTTCTTTTCGTTGACATCCTCTGCAAAACGATACGTCTGTCACATGTTTGGTCTATGTTATTCTCAGCATCCTTCTGTATAAATACATTTCTGTTGGTTCGAGTCTCTCCTTCATCTTTGATGAAATTGTCGAGTATTAGCTGCCATATAAGAGGACATATATCACATAAGAGTTCAGTAGACTTTTCTTTGTTTCCAACGAACGCTTCCTGTCTCTAAATACTATTCTTAGCTTTTAAAATGCGTCTTTGTCCATGCCTGCGCGCAAGACCTTCGATCTTTCCACTTCTTAATAATTCTGAGGTCATCACATTTACAGTGACAAGGCTGAGTGCTTATCTCGCAACTTCTCGTACAAGGCTACCCGACTCATCTGGAGTACCCACACCCGACTTCCCTCTTTAAACTGTGACCCAACAGTGTGATAACCTTCTCTTTAGTCTCTAATATTATTTCTAAGTTTGACTCCCATAAAGCAATGGAATTCCAGTCATCGTCTTAATAAAATGTGTCTTCGAGCTTCTTGCATCCCTGCTTGTTGTTCCTGTTTTTCAAAACTCTGGAGAGCCCTGCGACATTCTTAAGCCACTTGCCGCTTTTTGGCAAAGTGTTCGAGGCAAATAATCAATGTTGAAATAATTCAACATCTCACAGCTAACAATTTCTTTTCCGATAAACAAAATGGCTTCGCTTCGTCAGGTCTATTGCCGGAGTGCTAACGGCCATCCCCGAATACATATCAGACCCTTGATGAGAACACCGAAGACCGCGCAGTTGCCCTAGATGTCTCCGAAGCGTTTGATATCGTTTGGCATGCTGACCTTCTTCCCAAAACTACAGTGATATAGTACAATTGAAGTATTGTTCGATTAAATCCAATTGTTCCTGACAAATCTGAAAATGATCGTCGTTCTTAATGGGCATACTTCCAAACACTTTCATGTGAACGCAGGTGTTCCTAATGGCTCTAGTCTAGATCCTACGCTCTTCTTGATATTCTTAAAGGATCTTCCTGATGAAGTCATTCCCCAATTGAGCATTTATGTAGATAACACCACCGTCTACTCCCATCTCAATATGAAATTTGCCAGTGCTGACGAAGTAGACCACACTTCTTCTCTTGGAAAGAAACTCTTATCTGTGATGGTTTGGAGTAAGAAATGGCTCGTAAATTTTAATAATTTAAAGACGAAGCTACTCTTCTTTATTCACCATAGAAAAGATTTTCTACCTTCTATTAATATGGATCACACTAGTCTCCCTGAAAGCAATACACTGCGCATTCTCGGTCTCACACTCTCATCCGATCTCAAGTGGAATGAATACACTGAATCAATAGCTACATCTAGTGCAAAGAAGATTGAGTTGCAGTTGCAAATTTATAGATCTATCATTCGTCCGAGCATTAATTACTGTTGCCGTATTTTTTCGGTGGTCATGTTATTCATTTCGGGGTTCTCGACAAAATACAGAAGATCTACAATGTAATCGGTCTCGATTTGGTTTCTCACATTCAGCTACTATCTTACTGACTGAAGGAAAGAGTCAGATTAATACTTTCTGCGGAAGGCTGGTTGCCAGCCAAGGCTATAGAACCCAAACTCCTATTATTTAACTCATAACTGGAAGGAAGAGTCAGATTAATACCTTTCCCAAGGTTATTTGTGCATAAGTGAATGCAAAGAATTCAACTAGAATTAGAACTCGGCTCCCGATTTCTCATTACGAGCCGATATCCACTGCTCCACAACAAACACCCAACACCTTCTTCTTTTGTCTTTTATGTGTCCTGTCCTTTCAGGACGTAGGGGATCATGGCTTTCTACATCTCCCTATCCCTGGTGGCTCTTAGCACACTTTCTACTTTCACACCACGCAACCCTCGTTCCGTCATCCACCTGATCAGGTCCTAATTCTCTGTCATTTCTACGAGTATTTGCATTTCTTCTGCTCTACAGAGCTTCATTCTCTGATGCTATGCCTCCGCAATAGTAACCGCCAATTCTAATCTATCAGTTTCTTTTCTCGAACATCTTCCCTGTGAAACTCCCTTCCCATGCTTATTCTTCTGATAGCTACAATCTCCTAAAGTGAAAAAGTAAAGTCAATATCCATCTTCTAATTTCTTGACTCCTACCTGTTACTTAACCTGGTCCTGGATATGACGGTAAACTGCATCCAGCAACAAGGCGCCTGATTGGAAGGTTGTGAGAAGTATGGAACCACCTCTTAATTGCTGTTGTTCCCAGGTCCACCCTGACCTGGAGTGGTAGCACTTGTTAGGGTCCCAACAATGGGCAAATAGTTTCTTTTTCCCCAGTCTGGGGTCAAAACAACATGAAAGTACAAAAATACATTTCTAGAAAAATATACATTTTTAAAAGGAAAAAATGCTATAACATTTTTGAAGAACAAATGATTATCAGTAATACATTTTAAAACACAAATTAGAAGGCATCTTCAGTATCCTAAATTAAATAAAAACATTTTTTTCCATCAGAATCTGACTAAATCAACCGTCTCACTTTAACCGAACATTAAAAAAAAATTAAAACCCCAACTTTTTGGCATTAAATAAACCAACAGAGATTGATATGCCGTTAAACAAACTCAAACTTCTCTTAACCATTTTACAACATCACTTGTACCGTTTTCTTTTCTGTCTTCCCTCTCCCTTTTATTGTAAACCCCTTGTACAGCCGTGGCAATACTCTCTTATTCGAGGTGAAACGTATATATATATATATATATATATATATTGTCATCAGAAGACAGATCTGTTTCGCTGTATCACAGCTCATCAGTACGGTTACACTCCGATTGCTTTTTAACCAAGGATTCAAACCCGACCGAATTGGCGTCAGTCGGCGGTAGAAGAAGGCAGACGTTTTAGTGTGTATATTATCATTATACACGCCCAATAGCCAGAGTGCTCTAATTCATTACTGAACAAGCGATGCATATATATATATATATATATATATATATATATATATATATATAAATGACCATGTTACCAAAACCTTTGCTGCTGTAAGTTGCTGCGGAAAGTGGTAAGCAACGTGTGGCCTTAGCTTAGTAACGGCTCGACTAATTAATGGGGTTGATTGAAACAGTTGCCTGCCCACAAATTAAATGTCGGAGTGTATGTTGATCGTGTAACGATATGCGATTTTATTTCTTAAATGGAATGAGAAGAGAAGATCGAATCTTTCATTGGTTAAAACATTTCAAAAAAATTGCGAGCAACACACTTATCTATCTTCGTTCACCTTCGGTCCCAGAATTTCAGCTTATGACGCATATTTATCAGCAACTCTGGCCCAAGACTTTTCTAGCTCAAGTTGTTTCAAGCTTCATGAAAGTGGAACCGTTTCGCCAGCTAGCGCCATTACCTTCTCAGTCTCGATCACCGAAGTTAAGCAACGTTGAGCCTGATCAGTACTTAGATGGGTGACCGCTTGGAAATAACAAGTGCTGTAAGCGTTTAGTGACGGATGTGTGGTGTGGTGCAGTGGATATCGGCTCGAAAAGAGAAATCGGTGAGCCGTGTTCGAATTGCAGTTGAATACCCTGCATTCACTTAAGCACTAGTACCCGTGGGAAAGGTATTAATCCTTCCCTTCCCTCCAGTTATGGGTTAAATAACAGGGTAGGACTTTGGGACGCTGCCCTTAAAAACAAATCCCAATGAATCTTGATACTCGAAAAGAAAAATGTATTACTACATACAAAACTTATATAAAAACAACAATAAATTGTTGATAGAAAAAGCAATAAATAAATAAAAATTTATTTAGCAATAAATGACCCACCGAGGTTGATATGCCATAAAACAAAAACAACTAACCAACAACAATATTCTCAGCAGTACTAAGAATTAACCCTGTCTAGAATTCATCGCTTTCGCTAAGTTTAATCTTTCTAATTTCCCGAGGTCGTGTATAACTGGCCAATTTGGATGTTGAATAGAGGAATAAATGAGGATCATTTCTTCAAAGAATTCATTTGTCGACGACGGAAATATTATCTTCATCTAAACGCAACGTTGTGGGCTGTAAAGATGAACACAGTTCTTATCCAAGGAATGACGGTACAATCAGTCAAACATATCGAGGGTGAAGTGAAAATAACAGTAATAAACTGGAAAAAATACTTTTAAGTTTCAAAGACCCTCACTGACCTTGCTGCTTTAAAGGTCAATACTTCGATCAAAGCCTAATTGGGTATACTGAAGTAAAATTGACCTTGATATCAAAAGTTAAATTGACCTTGATATCAAAAGTTAATGAGAAATATATGCTGTAGCTAACGATTCGTAATATTTCTTTCCATAGTTTAAATTCAGTATTAATGACAATTCAATGTATTTCCACAACATGAGTTGTGTAGAGGCCTCGGAGATGCTTAGTAAAATGGCCTTGTACCAAACATGTCCGAAGTTCCCACAATTTAAATTTCAACAGTTTGAAGGTTGGTTGTTAAAATGTGAAAGAATAAAATACCTCGTGTGTACATTAAATCAAAGGTTTATTTATAGAATGACAAAAGTGTAAGTAGGAAAATATAAGTGAAATTTTGTTAACTGAATTCTATAATTTCTATATTTCTATATTGTATATTTTCGAGAAGAAAAATGTTTGTTGAGAAAATACATGCAGTTTTGTAGAAAAATGTTCGTATCAGTAATGTAGGTATTTGAAATGTCCGCAGAAGTTTAGAGTTCATGGTTGTGTAGTAGCGGGATATAAAGGCTTTGTTACTTCCTCTTTTTAGTAGGCCACGACAGATTTAGAAAAAGAGAAGGCAAAACAAATAAAGGAGTGGTACTTAACACGTGTCCATTTTGTCGTTGTGTTGTTCTCTTTGGCGGCGCGGTGTGAAAATGAAGAAAAAGACGTTGGAAGAAGAGGGCGACTGTAACCGTGACGTGCCCTGCGTCCGGGTCGGCTTCTTGAAATTTGTTTCGTTACATTGCCACGAGGTCAACAGCTAACCGCTCCCATGTCGACTGGTTGACATGTTAACGTCGTGGTTTAGATAGTCGACCTTCTCATGATGTCGGCTCCAGGGAATCTGTTTCACTTAGGTGTGAAAAAACGTCATAAATGAATTTGATGTTTTAATCCAATCAGCATTCAGTAACACACCTATTCTTCAAATAATAGACACTTTCTCTTAGATTAATGAGAGTTAACAGGAAGTTAACTCGAGAAGTTCTTGGGAAGTTCATAGGAGTTATTAGAAGTTCTAGAGAGTTCTTTAGTGTTCTATTGGAGTTCAGTAGAACTACTAGGCAGTTGATATTAGTCGGCCGTTAACCGAATACAGCTTTCAGTGGAAGATTACCAAGTCTCTAAAATTTAGGGTGCGTTAAGTCGATTTGCAACCGGCCTGGCACGATTATAACTTTCAGTGCGAAAATTACTCCGCAACACTTGTGAATTCTTTTTAGTTGGGTTTTTCCAAAGTCGTTTGAATCCCTTTTTGCGGGTTTGCAATTTTACTTTGGGTTTTACCCAAATGTTGTAATCATTTGAATCCGATTTTGCGGGTGTGCAATTTATTTTGTGTGTCTTAGTTGATGGATTATATAAGATTTGTATCCTATAGTTGTGACAGTGCGTATAATGCAAAAAAAGGAAATTAATGCTTGTTAAATCTTATGTATTTCCATATATTAATTGCAAAGTATAGTTTCAATTTAATATAGTAAAAATCAACCAACATCTTCAAATGCCCATTTGAAGATCACGAAAAATGTTGAAGTGTTTATATAGTGAATGATGTTTTAAATTAACATAAATGCATACAATAAAAAAAATGAATTACAAAGAAGTGTCGATGGAACTACAAAATAATACTCTTCGTCAAAAGAATCGTATTTGATTAATTTTTGCTTCGCTTGATTAAACCACGGGACATTATAATCGATGGATTTGATGAGAGAGCGTAATGGGGGAGCCAATCATCACAACATTATCGAAAAATAATTGAAAATTGTAATTAATTTTCAGTTAAAACATAAAAGTTATTAGATTGGGAAAAAGCGAAAAAATAATAATAGTTTTATTTGTTTTCTTGCTAATGAAAGACGAAACAATATCTTCAAAAAAGAAAGGAAAAAAAGGGACTTGTTTTCGCTCAGTACAAAAAATAAATTATTATCAATGCTATTTATTTTGTAAGGATGACGCAATCCAAAAAAATGTTTGGGTTATCTACAAAAATGTAATAGTTACAAATTTACCAGAATTTTGTTTATACGTTAATTAAATATTGATTCTCTGGGAAATATCTTCAGAAATTGAATTGCATTCATTATTCATATTTTTTTAATATTCTATTAAACTGAGAATATCGAAACGTCACCGACGGGATTGTTGTTTGATCACAGTTAAAATTAAAGGCAAAGCGTAAATCAATAATGTTTTTTAAGCTCATACAATAAAATCCCATCCAAAACAAAGGAATGTCTCCAGAAACAACCCAGTTACGTGTTCTTCAAATGTGGCTAAGAATAGGCGGACTATATACGTTGCAAATTTGCAAGGCACATTTAGTAATAGTGTCAGCCTCCTGTATGAAGAGTTGTAGACTAGGGAATAAACGAGATAATTCTACTTCTATTAAGTAAACAAATAATAAATAAAATTTCAGAGTTTAGAAGGAGATAAGAGATATATTATACATTTGAAGAGACCGTTAGAAGGAACCCGAAATCTAGTCCTAAAAAGGAAACAAGGTATAAACCTTTAGTAGTAGGGCTCCGTCGGTCATGGTTGACCATTGGGAGGATCCTAGTTGTCTGCTTGGCTGGAGAATCGGTGTCTGTGATGCGAGAGTGACAGGCTTTGTTGCATAGGCTGCATTTATGTTTTGTTTCTGGTCTGTCGTCGCTTTCATTTTGCTTTCTGCGAACCCGCCTCTCCATGGTAACTTGGGTTCGTTGCTCCTCCCTTGATTTGTATTGTTAGATCGGGGTTCCTCTCCATTTGAACTTTTACTATAGTACAAAAGCTGAAAGATATGTGTGAATTGCGTGAAAAGTGAACTTCGCTTGCATCAGTATTTCTTCATGGAGGTGTATTTGCTAGCCAGTTTAATTTTTGCTTTTGTTGAAATTTCTTAAATGTGGTTTGGTATAATTTTTTCTGATTGTGTTTTACCAGACCTAAGTGTCAGTCAGTCAGTTAAGTGCCATACACGCTTGAGCGATCATGTCTTTTTAGAGACATATACTGACTAGGCAGAAAAGTATCCAGTAGTAAATTGCTATTACTTTCTGCGGTAGACTGGTAGACAGTCAAGGCTATAGAACCCAATCTGTTCTATCATTTAACCCATAACCTGAGGGAAGGTACAGATTAATGCCTTTCCCAAGGTTATTTGTGCATAAGTGAATGCAAGGGATTCAACAAGAATTCGAACTCGGCACACCGATTTATCATTCCGAGTCGATATCCACTACACCATAACGCACATTCTAAGTGTAGAGATTCGAAAAAGGGTGGTCTTCACAAAGATATATAAGCTTCATTCGCTCAAAGCAATATTTGATCGTTGATCTGAGAAAATCGTATTACACATACAAATATTGAGATATTTCCGAACGAGTCTGCATAAAAGTCTGGATCTGATATGGCAATTTAAGATCTGGATATGGCAATTTAAGAACAATACTCCAGCTTTTTTATAAACTACGTTTTTTTCGCAACATACTGGCGCGTGATGAAAGCCTTACATTATACTTTGACAAAAATCCTACTTCCTAGTTTAATAAATTTTTTATTTAAATTTATAAGACTTCATGGGAAACAACAATTTAAAGAAAATTTACAATTTCTGTTTTCTTTTGTAACAACAAAAAATATCGTTAAGACTTCTTACTTTTAGGCATGCAAAATACAACTGGCCAAGGGTAAATAATTGTTTCTGGTGGTTTATTTACAGTTTTCGGTAACACAGGACGAACTAGAAACTGGGTTCTTGTATGTTTTGTACGTTAAATAAAAAAACACTTTTTAATTCTTACATAAAAATTAATCAAAATTTATTGTACTCAGCAACACACGCTAGTAAGACTAACTTTGTAACTACTTACCTGTTTGTATTTCTCACCCAAATCTTTTTCCAAATGTTAATTTTATGGCTATTTTAGACGGACAGAATTTACAGAATTTTATATTTTCAATAATTCAAATGGTCATGGCAGACAAGCCATATTCCCCAAATATTCAAAGCAATTAACAATAGAAATTACATAACCTCGCGACGAATGTTCTTCTTTAAATTAAGCACTCGGTAAAATTATGTAATATTTCCGAATTAATCAATCTGACGTTCTATTCATTAATTAATATTCTTCGCCAGCTGTGTGCATCAAAGAACAAATCGCCATGATCTGAATCTGAAGGGAACATGCGACTCTATCGGTGATATCTCGCTGATTCACCATTAACATCTCTTGAGTATGCGGAATCTTCTCGTCGGTGGTGGAGTTTGGCAAGTGCACTGCTAACTTCACCCTTGTCCGGCCATTTTTTAACCTTTTAATCCACTTATTTATATACAGTTCTCCGCATTATTTTACTGTTACTGTATTGTCTTAAGTCAATCATTTAGTCAGTTAAGTGCCGTACGTGATATACACGCTTTGGGCGATCATGATTCGAAGGAGATATGGCTGACTGGGCATAAGATTATCCCGCAGTAGGTTGCCATTGCATTCTGCGGTAAACTGTTTGCCATCAAAAGCATTAGAAAATAATCTGTCCTATTATTTAACCCATAACTGAAGGGAAGAGACGGATAATTACCTTTCCCAAGAGTTTTTGTTCGAAAGTGAATGCAAGGAATTCAACTTGGAATTCAAACTCGGCAACCCGATTTGTCGTTCTGAGTCGATATCTACTGCACCACAACGCACATCCGTCTTAAAAGCCTCTTATAAATGTCAGCTCCTAATATATCTTCCAACTAAAAATCTAGGATCACTTCTCTTTGTTAATCCTTGGTGTACACTAGTGGAACGGCCACACTTACACTCTAACAGCAAAAAAAAAAAAAAAAAGAAGAAAGAGACATGACTGACTGCTCAGATGATTTTCACGCATTAGGTTACTATTAATTACTGGGGTAGATTGATTGCCAACCAAGGTTATAGAACCAAATATATATTGCTATTTAACCCATTGCTGGAGGGAGAAGAGATGGATTCATAACTTCCCCAGGGGTATTTGCGCGTAAGTGAATGCAATGAGTTCATCTAGAATTTGAACTCGGCTCTCCGATTTCCCGTTCCGAGGCTATATCTACTGCACCACAACGCGCATCTAAACACGTAATTACAAGAAAATATAATAATACATGCAGGTTGACTATCCCATATCTGAACATCTAAAACCCAAAAAATATCTAAAAACTGAATATATTCACTGTGGAGTTTGGCACGCAAAATCTTTACCTAGTTGAATTGCTTAGGTATGACGTGACAAAATGTAACAGGGTCGGCCTGACGACGCCCACCACTCCTCTGACTTACGCTAATTTGAGAGAAGTGACAGTACTGAAAAACAGAGAGGCAAGCGCGGTACGTATATTCTAGTGAGCAACAGCAGGACACGAGAGCGCAACATATACGTATCGTTTATTTTATTTTAAATTATGCAAGGCATTTTCTGTATGGAATAAAGAAAATTTATTCATTGCTTACGGTCGTAATTATTCCTCTATATTATTAAACAGTATTTTACTCTATAAATAAACGTAGTTAATATTTGTGTCTTTTATCACTTTTTGTATTAATATTTATACGTTTTTGCTGCAATATACCTTGAATCTGAGAAAGCATAACAGAATCAGAAAACCAAAGCATAATCTACCCTAAGGTATATATACACACTGCTGGCCACAATTATTAGGCTACTTCAGTGTATTAAAAAAATGAGGTATTTCATACTATTTTTTATTATTTATTGCCAAGTGAATAATTGTAAATGAAAATAGAATGGTTCTTTTGTTAATACTGCAAAATAACATGTGCATTAAATGAATTTATAAATATTTAATAATTAACTATATTGCAGTTTCATCAATGGAAGAATGAAGAAAATTTACGGTGATTCATTTTTGCTTCCTTGTCTTCTAAAATTTGGCAAAGTAACAATAGCAAAAGAGCTATTCTATCTTCATTTAGAATTATCCACTTGGTAATAAACACTAAAAATAGTATAAAATACATAATTTCTTTTAAAAAATGGGGGAGCTTAAATATTATGGCCTGTATTATATATATATATATATATATATATATATATATATATATATATTATCCTGCGTTTTAAGTACGACTCAGTGTTTAATGGTTTTAGCAATCGTCAGGTACTCATATTATACCGGATATTTCTCTATTTGAATTAAATATATATAAAATAAGCGTAATTTCTCTATACGTAATATTAAACCTAAAAATTATGAAACCTTACCCTAGTTAGACTTTTTGGCTGACAGGACACCCCAAATAGAAAACGACGCCTGCTACCACGACAGTTGAGCTACAAATACGCTGCACTATGTGCTGCACATCCTCGCTTAGACATCAAAATAGGTGCTAAAGACACTTTTTTACATTATTCGGACTATTGTCCTCATTTTCTGGATTTTGTATGGTGTTTCAGCCATTGTACGTTCCGGCCTTCTTCAGGTATTAAGAATTTTTAACCGAATCCTAGCACCTGAAGAAGGCTGGAGTGTACAACAGCCCAAACGTCATGCAAATGGCAAGAAAGATCAGGACAATACTACCTCATTTCATATATATAAACAAAGACTAATAAACGAAGCAAGTTTGCAACGGGAAATTAGGTCTACATTACGAATTTGGGGGCAATAAAAAACCCCATGAATTTGTTGTCGGTTGAACCCGGCCAGTGTCTCGATGGGTGAACGCTTGGGAATGCCATCTCCTAGATGTGCTCGAAATGAAAAACTGGAGATCCTTGTTAAAATTCCAGTTTATCTGGTTATATTCACTTAAACGAAATGTACTTATGTGAAACTTATGAATTAGTCTCATCTCTACCCATATATGTGTTAAATAGTTAGTCAAACAGCGTACTATAGCATTGCTTGGCTCCAATCTATCACAGAAAGTGACGGCAGCTTATTCAGGTAATGATTCTGTCTAAACAATTTAATAGTGAAATATACGCTCATTCAAGTATTACACCAGCACGCAAAAAAGTAAAGATTAACGCGATATTTTCTTCACTTCTTTACAGTAAAATAATTAATTGAACCATAATCCCTATTATTACAGTTTCTGAAACCGTCTTCTGCTACCTCTTGATTCCGTTTTGCTCTTGGTCCAAAAAACCTCGATGAAAAAGCTGAAATTCTTCAATTCCTTAAAATTCTTTAATTACGTCATCTATAGCTAGGCACAACTGTTACTCATTTTCGTCGATTATTATCTTTGGAGCCGGTTGCCCCTGACTTTAGCACACCTTTTTTTGCATTGTTTATATTTTCTGACCTTGAAACCGGCTGTCCCTGACATAAACACACATTTGTCTGTCATTATTCCAGGCGTAATTCTCACAACCTGAACAACATAAGATATGCGGACGATACAGTGTTGATTGGGGACACGGAAAGTAAACTACAAGACCTCATACAGAAAGTAGCAGTGGAGAGTGATAAGAAGGGATTACAAATAAACTTTAAGAAAACTGAGTGCATGGTCATCAGCAAAAGATACAATCCAAAATGCCAAATACAGGTGGAGAATAACAGAATCAGACAAGTACAAGAATTTAAGTACCTAGGAAGTGCTCTAAAAGGAGATGGAAAGTGCGACACGGAGATCCGAAGGCGAATTGGCATGGCAAAGGACGCGTTCCAGAAGATGAGCAAAATACTAACACACAGGAAGATCTCAATAGAAACGAAGAAAAGAATGCTAGACTGCTACGTGATGTCAGTTCTTCAATACGGCTGTGAATGCTGGACAATATCATCGAAAATGAGGACAAAACTGGAAGCGGCCGAAATGTGGTTCTACAGAAGGATGCTACGGATATCGTGGACTGAGCATACAAGCAACGACGAGGTGTTAGAAAGAATGGCAACAAAAAGGAAATTGATGCTGAGCATCAGGAAGAGACAACTAAAGTTCATGGGACATGCAATGAGGAAGGAGAGCATGGAGAACCTGATACTGACTGGACAGATAGAAGGAAGGAGAGACAGAGGAAGGCAGCGGATAAAATATTTGCAGGGACTGATCAGGTGGATGACGGAACGGGGGTTGCCAGGAGCAACAGGAGCAAACATACTAAGAGCCACAAGGGATAGGGAGACGTGGAGAGCCATGATCGCCTACCTCATGAAGGGAAAGGGCACATAGAAGAAGAAGAATTATATTTTTGTCGGGCGACCGAAATTCATTACATTACTTTGATGCAGGCTGCTTTTTTCTTTATTCCTGTTTACATTCTTGCCTTTGACTGAAATCATATTTCTGTGGGTTGCAAAAATATAGTACATTAGTATCGTACTTAAGTTCTCACTGTTTTCGAACAGATAGCTTTCCCAGAACTGTTTTTGTGTAGTTTCAGATGGTAACACATCTTTAAGGAAATGCTATAAGCAAGCTCAACATTCAGTGTATGTCGTTTCGTCGTATGTCATTCCACCGAAATTTAAACAACTTTGTTTTACATAGGATTAAGCATGTCTGATTCTTTGTCAAAGAAAGTACATTTACGAGCAATTTTATTGCACTACTTTATTCAAAAGAAACCTGAAATTGAAGCACAAAATTACTCTTTCGGAAAAATCATTCAAAGATTGGTTTAGACTCTTCAAATTAAAGATTTTGATGTAGAAGATAAACACCGCTGTGTTGTACTTGAAAAAGTATTGAAGACAAAGAATTAGGAGCCTTACTTCATGAAGATCCATGACGGACAGAAGCTGAATTTTTTTAATCATTAGGAGTTGATCTCAAACCAGTTTCAAAACATTTGGACGCATTAGGAATGATACAAAAGCAAGGACATCGAGTGCCCTGAAATTCGAAGTCGACGGACATCGAACGGCGTCTTGTCACGTGTGAACAGTTATTTCAACGGCAGAAAAAGAAAGCTTTTTGTATGGTATCGTGACTGTCGATGAAAAGTTGATACACTACGATTGCACTAAACATAGAAGATCGTGGTGTTGAGTTTTCCTTTATAAATATCATATTGATCTGGATAACATCAATTGAGCTATCTACATAGATATAACACTTAATGTTTTATATATATAACATTATACTTAATGTTGATCTTGTTGGATTATACTTGCCGTTTGCTGACTGGACATCCATACCTATATATATATATATATATATATATATAAAGAAAGAAAGAACTTACTGGAAAGTAATTAAAAGCTCATCTGAAGCGGGCTGAATATGTAATGCTTCTTATTCCAATGACATTTCCACAGCGCTTCTTTACGGCATATGACTTAATTGAATTTCTTTTAATGTGTTCCTTTCGAATTTATATTTAAACTAAGGTCATCAGAAGAGAATGTGCACCGTTTTGGGGCCTTCCTCTCAACGGTTTCACTTGCACACCGGCCCCAGCTCACTAATGAGAGACCCCATTATAACGATATATAAGTGTGTTGTAGTTATACTAGTTCAAATGTCTAACTATATATATAACGATATTGAGTAATGTTCAAGTGCTTAGTTCGTTTCTTTCTTTGTTTCCATTTTTTTCCCCTCCGCGTTTATACTCGGTGGGTTTTTCGAGACGTGTTTAAAGATAAATGTACAGTTATATATATATATATATATATATATATATATATATATATATATATATTTCTTGCCCCTTCAGACTTTCACCTGTTTGGTTCCTTAAAAGCGTTCTTGAGATTCCCGAAGTTTTAAAGTGACGATGAAGTCAAGAATGCTGTGAGCGATATGTATATATATTAGAAATGTTTTTAGATATTCTACGATTTCATGGATATACGTATTTCACAGGAGAAAAGCTACTCTTTAGACCCAAAGATACAGCAGTTTGGATTAACTGCTGTAATTTTTGGATTAACTGCTGTATTTTTTTGGTCTGACGAGCAGCTTTTTGCTTTGAAATACGTATTACCCCTGAAATTGTAGGATATCTAATTTTTTTTCTAAATTATATTACTCTGTTAAATTAAATAAATAAATTTAATATTGCGTTCTTTTGAGTTCGTCTCTATCGGAATTTACCGGACTTATATAGCAAGTATTCTACGTTATATATATATATATATATATATATATATATATATATATATATATCGCATTATGTCACATATCTTTCACCAGCAATTATTAAAGGATTTCAACAGTAATGTTGTGACTATCGATTTAAATTGTGCTTTTGTGCCATGTAAGTATCTAATATCGGATATCTACATGATAATATCTTCTGGACCCTCAAATATTTAGATATTGCATAAATGATATCAAATTCTAACCGTAATGGACAGCACATTATATGACTCCATATTATCATTAGGTATTAAACTATTTTACCTAATTCTCGCTGGAAAGGATATCTCATTATATAACCTCAAATATTCAGATACCAGACAAATTATTTAACGTTTTCAGAAGAACGAGGAATATGATTTGAAACATAAAAATTTAAAAACATAATTCAGTAAGAATTTTCGTTACTTTATGAGACGCAAATAGTCTCCTTATATAGCGACTGGTTATAATCAATGGATCAAGTTTGTCTGAGACCACCTATTACTGTGCAAGTTATAAATAAGTATGAATATTCTTAAATGTACTAGTAGTCTTTTGAAAACTGAGATAGGGAACAAATCCTGTCTTAGTGCAGTTCCTAGACAACCATTATATATATATATATATTGTATCTTTTTTTTCAACTCATCACCAGATGAAGAGCAAGCGTAGCTCCGAAACGTGAAAATTTTTGTATAGCGATACTGTGTTTTTATAAACCATTGTAACAACCATTGCAATATATATATATATATAAAGGGAGAGGGATAGAGAAATAGAGAATAGAGAAAGAGAGCGAGAGAGAACGAGAGAGAGGGTGTCAAAATAAGCCTCAACACATAATTAAACGGTTATAAATCTGGTATTTTTTTCGTAAGTTATAAAAACTACAAACTGCTTCATCAAACACAAAAAATCAAATAGTTTGATTTAACTCAAAATATTAAAGAAGGTAGGTTGGCACGTAGAGAAAAAAAAGTTTAACTGAAGGGTAAATCTGTATAGAGTATCTGAGGCAACAATTGCACCGAAAATGTCACAAAAATAAATATTACATACACCAAATCACAAATACACAAAAATCCTTAAAGAAAAAACAATATCCCAGAACAATTAAGTGAATAGAATTAACCGTACACCAAACAAAAACACACAAAAATATAAGAAGCCGTATATGCACACAATAATACACAAAACTAACAATAACGAAATTAATACAACTCTACCTTCACCTCAACCTATTTCCAGAATTAAATTAAACTATTTGATTTGTCGGGATTGATGAAGCAATTTGTAATTTTTACCATTGCTAGAATAAATTCTGGATTCATATCCGTTTAGTTATGTCTTGAGTTTTCTTTACTATATATCATCTTGCTCAGGATAATATCTATTGAGCTCTTTATTTTTATCTATATACTTTATATTAATTAAATATATTTTTTTGTATTTACGTCTCCGTTTTCCTGGGGTTTTCATTATTTCCTTTCTCTCTCTCTCTCTCTTTCTCTCTCTCTGTCTCTTTCTCACTTTTTCAATCTCTGTATACACACACACACACACACACACACACACACACACACACACACACACACACACACACACACATATATATATATATATATAGGAAAGAATATTAATAAAAAAGATTTGAATTTAAAAATGTACTTTTCAGATATTCCAAGAAATTTTTATCTAAAACAAACAGACTTTCTCTACGGACGTTCCGCATGTTGTGAACAAACACACCACGTGATGTAAACACAAAAAACATATTCGGACGCTATCGTGAAATACGTTTTAATTCAAATTTAAAAATCACTTGTTTCTGATGAAGGACCGAGAGCGGTCTGAAATATAAAATACAATAAGAAAAATAAACAAATACTGTCCAAAAAAAGTACATTTTTAAATTAAAAACTTTTTATTAATATTCTTTCCTATACATATTAAGACAGTATACGTGGATCATCACTATGTTATATATATAGTGGATCATCACGTGGATCATCACTATGTTATATATATAAAGTAGACAAGAGCACGCTTCCTAAAATTGTTATATATATATATATATATATATATATATAACAATTTTAGGAAGTGTGCTCTTGTCTACTTTTTAAAAGATCTACATTTTTTTCCCTTCTGGGATGTGTTTGGAAAGAAGTCACACATTATAAAAATTGTTTCGATTGACATTTATTCTTTTCGCTTAGACCCGGATAGACAGGAAAAGAATTATCACATTTTTTGGGCTTCCTGCCCAAGATGAGAGTAATCATCACTTCTCACCTTGAAGTAACTTAAGATATGCAGCCCACCCATGGGGCATCAAATCCTATTAAAAATGAAAAGTCGGACAGACATCTCTCTTTCTTTCTTTCTCTTTCTCTCTCTCTCTCTCTCTCTCTCTCTCTCTCTCTCTCTCTCTCTCTGCCCACCCGTTTAAGAAAACTAAACCTTTCAAAGTACGTCTCGTACTGAATAAATTCTTGCAAACATCCGGGACGTGCTATTCCCGAGAAGGAAATAAGCCAAATAAATAAATAAATATACGAAATAAATAACGAAAAGTAAAGTATATATTGATTGCTATTAAACGCATCTGTATTACTCCAGGAATGCAGTTTCCCCTTGGTACTTACGAAATATCTTTACGTTCATCGATTGTCGAAAATATCATTTACGTTGCGTTTATTACCTCACCCAGACACCATTTAATCCACCCTTATTTACCAATTGTTGTCGAAATAGCTATGCGTATTTATCGGGATAGCTGGCGTTCCATTTTCCTTCGACAGGTCTTTTATTCCAATTATTCATGTCAAGAATAAATGATATTATCTTACACCACCATCAATCTATATTTGCCTCGTTGTTTGAAAACTTTTTTCTCTTCGCCTGCGTTATTTATTGATTGTTTTGTTTGTTTCTTCATTGTATTTCATTATACGAGGGTCATTCAATAAATAAGGTGAATTTTTAGGTATAACGACTTCTACTACAGATAAAAGCTTACTTTTTTTTCAACTTAGTCTCAAAGAAGTGTCACCATCTTCAGTATTCCGTCAGCGTAAAAATCTTTGATCTGATGCCTCAACCAATCGCTCACAGCACTTTAACTTCATCGTCACTTTAAAACTTCGTGCCTCTCTTGAACGCTTTCAAGGGACCAAACAGGTGAAAGTCTGAAGGGGCAAGATCTGGGCTGTAAGGGGGACGAGGGAGCAGTTCCCAGCCCAGCTCGTTGATGGTCTGCACCGTTTGGGCTTCTCTGTGAGGCCTTGCAGCTAACCTTCGAGTAGGCAAGCTCATCATGGACAATTTTGTGTGCTGTCCCAAAAGATAGGCTCAAAGTCCTTACAGTGTCATCCACTGTCACCTTTCTGTCAGACTGAATGAGGTCATTGCCTGATTTGATCGCCTCAGGAGACCTCACTACTGTAGGCCTCCCAGGCCTGTCATCATCATCAACACTGCTCCGTCTTCCTTTAAACAATTTATCACACTTGTAGATGTTTTTAGGCTGAAACATGTGGCACCATACAGAGTTGACATTCTCCTATGAATTTCAACTTGATTGCACCCTTCAGCAACCAAAAACTTGATAAGTGACCTCTGTCCAATCCTGAAGTATGCTTCTTGTTCGGCCATCTTTGTTAATCTCCAAAACTTTAAAAGTTTTTTTTCAATCTTCAAAAAAAAAAAATCCCTTTGACAAATAAGTAAAGGAAAAATGTTTAAAAAAAAGTAAGCTTCTATCTGTATTAGAAGTCTTTATACCGAAAGATGCACTTTATTTATTGAATGACCATCGTAGAAGTCCTTATACCGAAAAATTCACCTTATTTATTAAATAACCCTCGAAGAAGTCCTTATAAAGAAAAATTCACCTTATTTATTGATTGACCCTCGTATAAGTCCTTGTACCGAAAAATTCACCTTATTTATTGAATGACGCTAGTAGAAGTCCTTATACCGAAAAATTCACCTTATTTATTGATTGACCCTCGTAGAAGTCCTTATACTGAAAAATCCACCTTATTTATTGAATGACCCTCGTAGAAGTCCTTATGCCGAAAAAGTCACCTTATTTATTGATTGACCCTCGTAGAAGTCCTTATAATGAAAAATTCACCTTATTTATTGATTGACCCTCGTAGAAGTCCTTATACCGAAAAATTCACCTTATTTATTGAATGACCCTCGTAGAAGTCCTTATAATGAAAAATTCACCTTATTTATTGATTGACCGTCGTAGAAGTCCTTATACCGAAAAATTCACCTTATTTATTGATTGACCCTCGTAGAAGTCCTTATATCGAAATATTCACCTTATTTAGTGAATGACCCTCGTAGAAGTCCTGATACCGAAAAATTCACCTTATTTATTAAATAACCCTCGTAGAAGTTCTTATAAAGAAAAATTCACCTTATTTATTGATTGACCGTCGTAGAAGTCCTTATACCGAAAAATTCACCTTATTTATTGAATGACCCTTGTAGAAGTCCTTATACCGAAAAATTCACTCATTTATTGATTGACCCTCGTAGAAGTCCTTATACCGAAAAATTCACCTTATTTATTGAATGACCCTCGTAGAAGTCCTTATATCGAAATATTCACCTTATTTAGTGAATGACCCTCGTAGAAGTCCTGATACCGAAAAATTCACCTTATTTATTAAATAACCCTCGTAGAAGTTCTTATAAAGAAAAATTCACCTTATTTATTGATTGACCCTCGTAGAAGTCCTTATACCGAAAAATTCACCTTATTTATTAAATGACGCTCGTAGAAGTCCTTATAATGAAAAATTCACCTTATTTATTGAATGACCCTCGTACCTCTGTCTTTTGTTAAAGTTTTGAAAATTTTGATCAGGAAGGAATTCTTGCAGGCGCGGAAGAAACAAAGTGAAATATATATAAAAAACATATGTTACTGAAAACAATTAAATTTGAACACATGGAAAAATGAAAGTTGTGTATCAACACGAAAACCAAATAATTTTTTGTCATTAAACTTCTAATTTAACGTACGCAGCTGAGTCGGAAAGATTATTGGCTGACCAAGTTAACTGCTAATGAAGACACAAGCTGGCAGACTAAACGAAATACAACACCTGGTAGTCGGCCAGCTGCTCTTTTCTGATACATTTACATGTATTTTAGCCAGCCAGCTTTTGTGTTTAATTACATTTATATATTGGCCAGCCTATAGTTGATTTACTAAGCGCCGCTCAGTTGTGGCACAAGGCCAAAGTTATGAAGTACGCAGTGAAGATCGACCTCACTACTCAATTGTAATAGCGAGACAAGATTGCTAACCATTACACCAATCCGGGGTGCCCAATTGGTCAGCGTTTAAACTTTTCTGAGGACCCTCGTCTAAACTCCAAAACCTTATATTGATAGAGTCGTGCATTTTTAATACCAACCAAAATTATGAAAAACTGCTCGACATCCAGCATCAAAAGATGGAGTCAGCAAAAGTTAAATCTAAATGTTCAGTTACTTTTGCACATCTTAATTTTTAATTAATCCCTTTTATTCTAGGTATGTAAAACTTTCCGTAAGTGGTTATAAGTTTGTTTGTTTTGATAAAATTTAATCTTAATTAATATATACTTTAATTAAGGTTTGTTAATCATCTGTAATAAAAAGACAAATAAAAGAAATATTATCCTAGAATTTGACATAAATTTTCGAAACACTACGTATCTGCACAAGTGATTATATATATATATATATATATATATATATATATATATATATATATATATCACACCCTGCCCCCCAAGTGGGTCTAAACCTGACAGTATGATGAAAGAAAGGAAACTAAAGCATTTATTTAAATTATCTGAACAACAGTATATATATATATATATATATATATATTTATATATACATATATATATATATATATATTAAAATTTGTGTATTTAAGCAGTAATTTTTCTTTTAGACATGTCAGATTAAATACATTGCAAACATTGTTTCTGCTTATTATTAATAAAATCCGTTCATACACACTGATAATCTTTCGCTTAATATAATTGAAAGATGTCAGGAATAAGCTGTAACGTTGGCAGATGGTATTATCATTCATTTCTCAATGTACCCAACTACATTCAATATGCTTCCGTCTTCAGTGGTGTGAGTTATGGTAACAAAAATAACCGCAAAAGGGTGTTGCTAAAAATTATTGAAATTTTTTCTGCTTCAAATATAATGGTTGACAAATTACGTCGAGATAGAACAAATTAGAATGAATTTCTGACACCTTTCAATTATAATACGCGAAAGATTATATGTGAGTATCCCGGAGTTTGAACGGATTTTATTAAAAATAAGCAGACACAATTTTTGCAATTTATTTAATCTGACATATATATATATTTTAATCGTATCACCTCGAGCAAGGCGGTAACGCCACTGATGTGCATGGGGCTACGTAACAGTGAAAAGATCGGAAAAGAGAAAGCCGGAAACCATATATCCAAAACAGGGAACAAAGGACGAGCCTCTTAACCTGTTCAATAGACATGGGTGGAGTGTGAATCGGGCTATGGATAGATCTATCTACTCCAATTGAAAAAAAAAGTGAGAAGATTGGAAAAGAGAAAGCCGGAAACCATATCTTAAACAGGAACAAGGGATGAGCCTCGTAACCTGTTCAATAGACATGGGTGGTGTGTGAGCCGGGCGATAGATCTATCTACCCCAATTGAAAAAAAATAAAAAGTGAGAAGATTGGAAAAGAGAAAGCCGGAAACCATATCCTAAACAGGGAACAAGGGATGAGCCTCTTAACCTGTTCAATAGACATGGGTGCTGTGTGAACCGGGCGATAGATAGATCTATCTACTCTAATTGAAAAAAAAAACAAAAAAAACAAAGTGAAAAGTTTTAACTTACTTAAAGTCCAGTAAATAAATTTCTTTGAAAAAAATACAAGACAAAAAATCACTCGTTCAAATAACTATGAAACTTTTAAAATTAGCCACAACAAAAAATTAAAATGAAATCAAAACAAAACCATGACTTACTGTTAAAGTTGTTCCCAACACCCCAAAAAACACGTGCTTGAACCAGTTGATAGAAGAATTATTTTAGCTTTTCGGATGCTATGTGCTGGGTATGCAGGGTGGGGTGGGAGTCAACTAACTGTACAATGGCCGAGCAAAGAAGACGACCAAGGAATTTAACAGAGGAATTTTAAAACAAAGAAAAAAATTAAAAAATTATACTCCAGTAAATAAATTTATATATATATATATATATATATATATATATATTCACCCACCACGCCTCACCTGTGACAGCCAAAACATTATATATTTTCTCTTCTGTTCAATATGTCCAAATAGTGGATATGTTGGTGAATCTGGAAATAGATTTAGATTCCGTTTCAATAATCATACTCCAGAACAACCAATATTCCCCCATAGCCCAACACTTCAATCAACCAGGACACACATTAGAAAACTGCAAATGCTTACTAATAGACTCCGATTTTAGTTCTACATACTCACGCAGAAAGAAAGAAAAATACTGGATTTTAAAATTAAATACACACAGGCTAGGTTTAAATAGCGACTTAGGTGTTTTGAATCTTTATAAATATTTCAATACTTAAACATTTTTAGATACAATTAAAAGATTTTCTCTAAAACAAAATTTATAAGTATTATTAAAGACAGATTTACGTTTACAAATATTTAAAATCTGTCGCTTTCTGCGTCACGTAATGCAAACAATCTCTTGTTTCTAATTTAAATTTCAAAATCATTTGTTTCCTAAGGAAAGGCTGAGAACGGTCTGAAATATCACATAATAATATAAATAAATAAATACTTTCAGAAAAATACATTTCTAAACTTACAACCTTTTAGTTTTTTCTCATATATATATATATATATATATATATATATAGAGAGAGAGAGAGAGAGAGAGAGAGAGAGAGAGAGAGAGTCCAGACAACGATCGTCCTTGGTATGACGATAAATAACCACAGGCTGCAATATAGTTGTTTTTTCGAGAAGCATGGAAACACTATTTAACTGTTCTTGATCCCAGGTCCATTCTGAAACGAGGTCGTAGCCTCTGTGAGGGTCCCAGCTATGAGCAAAAAATTAACATTTAAAATAGACCCAAAACATGATGAATTTGAATTTTCATAGTAAAACTGTTTTACATTTTCTTACTAAAAATATTACAAGCAATACAATATTGAAAAAATATATCAGCAATATAAAAGTGGACAAAAGTTAGTAATGTTAAAGTTAGAATGTCAGCATCGTTACCTATAAAGTGTTGATATATCGCTAAACAACTATAATATATCAGAGAAGTTAATTTAACAATGAGAGTGTCGGGAAAATTTCATTGGAAACAAAGAATAAAGTGCTGAATTGCGATGTAATATCTGTCCTTCATTATGGCAATGGATGTTGCACAATCTCCTCAAAGATGAAGGAGAGGATTCAGGCAGTAGAAATTAAGTTTTACAAAAAGATGCTGGAGATACCAAGGATTGAGTACATGACTAACGACAAAGTGTCCGAGAGGATAGAAACGAAGAGAAATCTCATACTTAATATAAGGAAGAGACAGATGTGGTTTCTAAGACATGTAATAAGGAAGGAGGGCTTAGAGAATTTAATAATCACAGGAAGGATAGAGGAAAAAGAGACAGGGGAAAGCAGCGCGAGACCTATTTGACAGCTCTGAGCAAATGCAATGTGAAGCGAATGGTTTGGGAGAGATATCAAGAGGAAGACTTTTGAGAGCGACAAGAGACAGAGCCAAATGGATGTCCATGATCGCCTACGTCTTGAAAGAAGACGGTACATGAATATAAAAAAAAGAAGTGTTTGTTTAATGTCGAGATGATTTTTGTCTTTATACCTTACATGCTGTATCTGGCTTTAGCATTGTGGACCAATATTATAAAACAGAAAGCATTTTCTTCAAATCGATAATCGCATATACGCACACAAACACACTCACATATATACACAAACTGATATGTGAGTGTGTGTGTGTGTTTGCGTTTCTAAATGTATTATAATGATAATATTAACCGCTTTTTTCTAAAGAAAGATTCGGTATTCGTCAGCCAGCATCAAATGGCGGTGGAAATTTATTAAATCATGTCCTTGAAACAATTCTTCAGGGAAATAGGTTTATCAAGTACATTAACTGTTATTTCTCTCTCTAGTATTGATGGAAGCTTCCTTCCTAAGCGCTTCTTTGATGTCTTGTGGAATGACAGCATCTTGAATATATCATTATTATGTCATCCAGTTACACGGGATATCCATTTCAGCTAATTCTCTTATTAAAAAATCCTCAAGTGATGTCGTTTCTGGTATTTGGTACAGTTATTTGATTGTTGTTCTATAGCACTAAATCACAAAGTTCGAAGAAGTGGGAGCTTCGTCAAGTGTAGCAAATATCAGTCAGTTATGTGCCATATCTGATACACTCTTTGGGCGATCATGTCTCGAAAGAGACATGACTGACTGGGCAAAAGATTATCCCGCAGTAGGTTGGCATTGCTTTCTGCGGTAGACTAGTTGCCATACAAGTGTATAGAAAGTAATCTCTCATTATTTAACCTATAACTAGAGGGAAGAGACGGATTAATACCAAGGGAATTTTTGCGTAATTGAATGCAATGAATTTACCTGGAGTTTGAACTAGACTCAACGATTGTTGTTCCGAGTAGATATCCACTGCCCCACAATGCACATCCAGGCACATCCTTTTCACTTTTGTTGAAGGCATATAGTTTCGTTCAAAATAAGTTTATTTGAAGCCATAAAATTGTCTTCAGATCACTAAAAGTTCAGTCAAAATATGAGTAGGACACAATGTGCCATAATTCAAAGTCTGGTAAGCCAAACGTCAGTTAAGTGCCATATGTGATACACGCTTTGGGCGATCATTCCTTGAAGAGACATGACTGACTGGGCATAAGATTATCCCGCAGTAGGTTGCCATTGCTTTCTACGTAGACTGATTGCCAGCCAATGTTATAGAACCCAATTTGTCTTATTATTTAACCCATAACTCGGGGGAAAAGACGTAATAATACTTCCTCCAGGGGTATTAGTACGTAAGTGAATGTAAGGAATTCAAGTAGAGTTCGAAATCGACTCCCCGATTTTCCGTTCCGAGTTGATATCCACTGCACCACAACGCACATAATCTATGGAATTAGTTGCAGATAACTAACAGTTTATATATTTCTGAATGCATTTTGATGCCATGCGTGACATCCATATTGGATGAGTTGATCTGACGAGGCGATATAAGAACAGAAGCCGAATTTTCAGGTTAATATTTTATTTTTATATTTATTTGTGGTGTCGGATGTAACTACCTTCAAAAGCAGGCTGTTCAATAAAAAAAACAGTTATAAAACTGCCAAACAATCTCAATAGCCAGATATTTGAACTCCTTCCACGTCATCAATTTTCCTGATAGTTTTAGTTTATGTGAGATGACTACGGACATTCCAATTCCACTTGTATATATATATATATATATATATATATATATATATATAAAATGGATATAGCTACGCATTCAATCTATTTATATCCATAAAGAAATCTGCAATTAAAATTAATATATATGTACTTGAAAAACGTTTAAATTTCATAATATATTAAAGAAATAGGTGACCGTTAAACTTGTACTTACTAAAATAACTACACCAAAATTAAAACTACCGTTGACAGATGAAGGGCACCAATTTTAGATCCCAGTACAATTACGTATATAGTATATATATAATAATGTATATATATAATGTTCAAACAATTCATTTCATATATATATATATATATATATATAGGTGCGTGAAATAACAACTATATATGTGGGCATTCACACATGTATAAAAATATTATTCAGGTGTTAAACAAATAAAGTGTTCAATGTAGTAAAAACAGACTTATTCATTATATATTAGTACATTCACACAAACATATATATATATATATATATAAGAGTACAACGAGTTTGTCTCTTTAATTAAGCAGATTCATACCAACTTCTATGTTTCGTGAGAACATAATGTTCATAACAGTGTCCTCACGAAAGTTTGAAGACGACATGTATCTGCTCAGTGAAAGAGACGGTTCCTTTGTATTTATCAACGCTGCATTTCCAACCCGATATAAAGCACGTAACAAACCTGCTTAACAAAATATATTTTATCAGTAAAACTACTGAAGAAAACAACTCTGGTGCTAAACATTATCATAAGTAAACACAATATATGTGAGTCTGTGAGCATATGTATATATATATATATATATATATATATATATACATATGCTCACAGACTCACACACATATTGTGATTAAATATTTTTTGTATTTACGTATTATTCAATATATATATGTGTGTGTGTGTGTGTGTACATGTAAATATATATTGAAAGCGTCAATATAACCATTTTCGACAGATATATATATATATATACATACATATATATATATATTTATACATAATATAATTATATTTAACAGTATATTTATTTTTATATTTCCTATATATATATATATACATACAAATACATATGTTTCTACGATTATGATTCAAAAAGGCTAGGGACAACAATGACACACTTTCAGCCGGCCAATAAAATGTCACATCCGTTTACCGTGACTCCATGAGTGTTTGAATTGTGTTTTTGAATCGATCAGCCGTTTTTCCTCGAGAAGGCAGCAAGAAATCCTGGTCTGTGATGTATTCGTCTAGATTTTTCCCAATATTGTTACGATGGCTATTGTCACTGAGAATAGTGACACAATATGTATAAAAGTCAAAAATAAAGTGCAACTCGTATTCCCTTCTTTCAGTCTCTTTCTATCTCTCTCTCTCTCTATATATATATATATATATATATATAGAGAGAGAGAGAGAGAGAGAGAAAGAGAATTATTTTCTCTCTTATTATATTGAAATCTGATTTCCTTGTCACGTGATAGTTGTTTGAATTTTTAAAAACCTACCTTAAAAAAACCATTGACACCTATTATAAAAGAAAAAGCAATTTACTATTCAGTGTCGTAAAGAAACGCAACTCTCCCAGTGGAATGTTTTTTTCATGTTCGTTCTATGACACTTTAATGGTAAGTAAATTTTATTTACTCTGTATGTTATTCTTTATTTAATTCCATAACGGCTGTATTACGTTGAAACATCGGTTCCCATACGATCACCGACGTAAATGATCATTGCGCTTGATAAGTATCTGAGATGGGTGACCACTTAAGAATACCAGATGTAGTAAGCTTGAATGCGCAGGTGGTGTAATGGATAACAGTTCAAAATTCCTGTTTAATTCGTTCGTTCCTTACGCACAAATACCTAAGGACGGGGTATGAATCCATATCTTTCCCACTCAACTATGAGCTATCGATTTAGACTTGTATCTTCTTCTTCAATGTGCCCTGTTCCTTCAGGACGTAGGCGACCATGGCTTTCCACGTTTCCCTATCCCTGGTGACTCTGAGCACGCCTTCTCCTGTTACACCATGCAACCCACATTCAGTCATCCACCTGATTAGGTCCTTCAAATATGTTATCCGTTGCTTTCCCCTGTCTATTTTCCCTCTACTGGCCTGTTAGTATCAGGTTCTCCAAGCCCTCCTTCCTCATTGCATGTCCCAGGAACTTCAGCTGTCTCTTCCTGATGCTCAGTATTCAGTTCCTTTTTGCTTTCATCATTTTTAAGACCTCATTATTGCTCACATGCTCGATCCATGATATTCGCAGCATCCTTCTGTAGAACCACATTTCAGTTACTTTAATCTTTGATGATATTGTCCAGTATTCACTGCCATATTGAAGGTCAGACATCACGTAGCAATCCAGTACTCATTTCCTTGTTTCTATCGAAATTTTCCTGTTTCTTAATATCTTAATCAACTTCTGGAATGCTTCCTTCGCCATGCCAATTCGCCTTCGGATCCTTGTGTCACTCTTTCGGTCTTCTGTTATAACACTTTTCAGGTATTTAAATTTTTGCACCTGCTTGATTCTACTATCCCCGACCTGTATTTGGCATATCGGGCTGCATTCGGTTTTCTTGCAGTTTATTTCTAGTCCTTTCTTGTTACTTTCTTCAGCTACCTTCTGTAGGAGGTCTTGTAGTTTCCTTTCTGTGTCTGCTATCAGCACCGAATCATCTGCGTATCTTAGGTTGTTTAAATTGTGGCCTCCGATTACAAATCCAGGCATAACTTCTAGGGTCCTCAAAATATTCTTGCTGAATAGATCAGCATTGAACAGATCCGGTGAAAAGACACATCCTTGTCTTACGCCCCTTTCTATCTTTGTATATCTACTCAATTCATTACCTGTCCGTATGCAAGCAGTTTGCTGACAGTAAAGATTCTTGATTAATCTCAAGTTTTCCCCAATATGTCCAGGCTTTCCAGCATTTCCATCAATTCTTTGTGGCGTATTTTGTCAAACGCCTTCGCATAATCAATAAAGCACAGGTATAAATACTTCTTCATTTGTATTGGCCTTTCAGAGAGCATCCTTATCATAAATATGACATTCCTTGTCCCCGTGTCTTTAACGAAACCACGCTGTTCTTGTCCTATCTCTGGCCTGATTCTGCTTCTCGCTCTATTCATCAGGATTCGGACGATCAGTTTTGTCATATGGAAACTGATGGTTTTGTGGAGTTCGCACTCGTTTGCTCCTAGCTTCTTAGATAATTCTATGAAGATAGACTTGCTGAGGTCATCTGGTATTACACCGCTATTGTAAATTTCATGTATTATATCTGTAATCTCTTTGTCAAATTCTTCCAGAGCTATCAGCAGCTCTATGACTATGCCGTCTGGTCCAGCTGCTTTGTTTCTATTCAGTTTGGCTATTGCAGATTCCACTTCAGACTTTAATATTTCTGGTCCGTCCTCATCTTTGCGTATTATTGGTTGCTCTCTCTTATCGTGGAAAGGATATTTTATATATTCCTCCTATCGTTGGAGTATTTCCTCTTTCTCCAAAATGATTGCTCCATCCTTAGATTTCTGTCACCCTGTTGAAGAGCAGGTTTTTTGTCCTGTCAGTTCTTTTATTTTCTTATACATGTCTGCTTTATTATTCCTGCTCAATCTCTCTACTTATGCATATTTGTCATTGAGCCATTCCTCTTTAGCCTGTCAACATTTTCTTCTTATTTCCTTGTGTAGTTCCCTGTACTCCATTCCATGTCTTGATATCATTTTCTGCCTCCTTTGCATCATGTCCAGAATCTCTTCAATCATCCACTCGTTTTTCTTTCTATGCCTAATTTTCTTTGGGGAAATGTTGTTTGCTGATGTCACTATTGCTTCCTTTAGCGCGTCCCATTTTGAGTGTTCTTTCCCAATTTGTTTTTCGTATTTGGTTTTCACACTGTTAGTGTATTCTGTCTGTAGGTTGAGGTCATTCACGAGTGCGTTGTATATCAGTTTTGGTGCTCTACTAGGCGTCTTCAATCAATTTCACTTTTAATTTGCAGATGACTGGGACGTGGTCGCTTCCACAGTCAGCGCCTGGATAGGCTTTGCTTTGAACCACTGCATTTCTGAATCTACTGTTTATGGTTATGGAGTCTATCTGGTTTTTCGTGTCACCTCAAGGACTTTTATGAACATGGAGAATCGTGCCAGGGATAGTAGGTGCACTTGGAATGATAAAAAATGGAACAAAACAACACAATGAAAGAATCCTTGGAAACCTTGGCTTAAGAGATATACAAAAATTGTCTTGTTAAGTACAGCCCACACATTAAGGAGAGCCTTTTCTATGTAACGCTAGGAATGTTAGGAGAGAAAAAACATGAAATTGAACCATAACAACACAACACGACTTGCCGTAGGTCTTCCTGCAGACTTGGTAGGGAGTGCGGCCATAGAAGAAATCGATTTGTGAATAATAATAATAATAATAATAATAATAATAATAATAATAATAATAATGACACTTATGTGATAGCAACCATCGCTCCTATGGCTTCTGATCTTAACCAATTACATGTATATATTGACTTGAAGGTTTAAAATACGTGACAGTAACTGCTGTACCATGTCAGGAGCCTGCTCTTGAGTAGTTTGGTATATCCTCTTGGAACAAACGTAAATTGTATCTCTGTTCACAACCGTAGATAGTGGGACATCATTATTATTATCATCATCATCATCGACTAAGCCTGGAGAAGTTTAATCTTATTTTGAACGATGAGAGTAACAAGTTCTTCTGGAAATCTTGCCTCACAATTCGAGAGACCCTCAGAGCCGATTAAATCACTCACCCAAAATATAGTTCTGTCTTGACCCTATCTGACGAAAGGTTATACGTTGATTATGAAAACTTGGTAACATATCACATTTATTTGACTGTTGCGCATGTGTTCGCATCACATATATCAGAAGACATGTCATCACAGCTATAATGGCCTTCGTAATTTTCCCATTCACTTATAAATGAACCACCACAACAACAACGACAACAACAATAATAATAATACACATAAGTCTGGTGTTGTCTTTCCGTTAAAAAAAGAGTTTACGAAACATAGCATTGAAATAACAGTTCTCGTACAAACACTAGAATTAAGAAACTTAGACCGTATTCAAAACCTCAATGGATGATCACTTCAGCATCCCAAGTGTAAACTTGTGTGTACGGATGGTGTATTAGCTACCGATTTGGAATTGAAAATCAGAGAACCACGTTCTAATTCTAATCGGATCCTTTATATTCACTCATTCAGTTAAGTGCCACACGTGAAACACCCTTGGGCGATCATGTCTCGAAAGAGACATGACTGACTGGGCAAGAAGATTATCACGCAGTTGGTTACCATTGCTTTCTGCTGTAGACTGGTTGCCAGCCAAGGCTACAGAACCCAATCTGTCCTGTTATTTAACCCATAACTGGAAGGAAAAGACGCATTAATAGCTTTTCCAAGGGTATTTGCGCGTAAGTGAATGCAATGAATTCAACCGGAATTCGAACTCGTCTCTCCGATTTCTTGTTCCGATCTGATATCCACTGAACCACCACGCACATCATTTATATTCAGTTATCCGTAAATATATTTAGAAAAGACATAAATATAGTGCTTTTCTCCTAGTTATGTATTATTCAGAAGGAACTGTATCAATTAATCATTATTATCTCGAAAAAGATCTAAACTTATTTATAAATGGATCTTTGTCGGTGTGTGTGTGTGTGTCTGTGTGTGTGTGTCCGTTACCTATAGACTCCAAAACGGCTGAACCAATTTTGTTGAAAATTTACACAGTTGTACTATAAGCGCCTACGAGTGTTCTTAGCTAGGTCTTGTGTCGAGGTACTCCCCGATAAATATCAAAAATTGATAATCGAAAAAATCGGTCCGATTTTAATCAAATTTGATACAATCATAGAAAAGACATAAGAAACGATATTCAGAAGTTTCAAGGTTGCACTTCTTACAATAGTGCAGAAAATCGATAATATTTATATAAAAATGGCAAGATGTTTGTGTGGGTGTCTGTTTATCTGCCTGAATGTCTGTATTTTTTCAGCCCTTTTATTTTAGCTTTTGCTTCGAGTTTGGCTCTAAGTAGGTATAATTGTAGTTCTTAGTCTCAGCCATGATACCATTTACTCAGAGGACTTATTTAGCCTTCAAAATTCAGTTTACGACGAAAAAAACTTATTTGATATCGATACAAGGATGTTAAAATTTGACTTATATCCATTCATTTTTCTTTCAGTCTACGGTTTCGCTTTAACTGGAACAACTATTGCTTTTTAGTCTTTCGAGCCAACGTCCAAAGTGTCTGAGCTCCAGGACCAAGGATTAGGTTTAAAGCTTTCATTACACCCGAGCAACGCCGGGCTATACTGCTAGTTGTTAATATGCCGTAAATAAACTAACCAATAATATTCTGAAACAACATCTAGAGAAAAAAGAACCCAATGTGTAGGATATGCTACAAACAGTAAGATATAATGGATTTTCTCATCATTTTATTCGCATTATTGGCCAAATTTACCATTCGTCCGTGCATTGAATAATTTTGTCATATTTGGTCGGGTGCTCCTGCTATTCATCTCGAGGTTCTCGACAAAATCTAAAAACGAATCTGCAATATAATCGATCCCGACTTGGTAGCCCGGCCTTCAGTCACTTTCTTACCGACATTCTCACCAATCTTCAGTCTTTTCTACAAATGTTTTTATGGCAACACTCCTGATGATTTTTTCCCTGTTGCTTCGCCCCCATGAATTTACGCGTGCTGTTAGATTGTTTTATTTGTTTTTTTATCGCCGAAATTGTTAAACGTAACAGACTATTCCATTCTAATAGTTTTTTTTTCTCGCATTTACATTGTTGGGGCTGTTGTCCTCATTTTTATTGCCATGTTGACGAAGTTTCGGTCATTGTACACTCCGGGCTTCTTCAGGTGCTAGGAATTTCGAGTCGAACCCTTTATTTCGATCACTGGCTTATTTCATTCTCATTCTATGTGCGATGCCACTTTCGTTAGCCATGTAGTTATCTCCCTTTAACTTAAGTCGTTAAGTTATTTGTTCACCACTGGTATCGAACTTACAACTCTGTGTCAAGTCATTGGAATTAACCAACTTCTATATTCACTGGGCCATGAGTCCTTGAGGAAAATATGCCCTAATAAATGCCAAATGATTCCTTATAACAAAATGGTTAGTATGACTATAGACATTAGCATATCCGTCAAATAAATCTAACCTATATTCATGTAGTTTCGAATCCAAATAATTAATTCATAGACATCAGTGAACAAAGGTTCACATTAATAATAATAATAATAATGATAATAACAATAACAATAGTGAAAACAATAAAATGTCATAATAACATTTTTGAACTTAGGTCCCTGGTTGTGATATATAAGGAAATGATTATGCAATAGAATTCAAAAGAAATAATTGTTATGGTGTTCTATTTAACATTAAAATGACCTCTTCCTCCTTCATAAATACTAACCTGCGAGACTTCCTAGAGGAGGCAGTCCAGACGCAGTGTAACTTGACAGTTCAGACGGACACTGACTAATAAAACTTTTATTTTGTATATATTTTCTATTATTCCAATACACTGGTTCAACCTACCTTCTTCTTTTCTTGATTTTCTTCCTGACCGTAACAGGCCACAACAATAACAATAGCAGGACTTTACGATACACAGAAATAGAAGTATCAAAAGTTACTACCAGACATAGTGATGAAAGTTCACAAAAACTTGACGAGATTTATTATTTGAAGGATACGAAATGTAAATTGTCGCCGTTTTTTATTTGTAATTTTGCGTATGCACGGTGATGTTTTTAATTTTTTCGACAGCTCAGAACAGTAGGTTCAGTTGGGTAGTGTCTGCGAGAAAAAAAAGAACCATGACGCAAATCTCTCAACCAGAAAGTTACTATGTTTGGCAATAGGAATCTTCACCATGCCACACAAGCAGAAGAACCCAGTCAGGGCTGTCAGGTAATTTCTGCGACCATATGTCCCCCTACATTTGGTCACTTATCCCCCAACAACTACATTTATTACCATGTGAGACGTGCAGTAGAGCGAAAGACAAACAAATCTCCCTGAAACACCAAAGACCAACTGATAGCAAACGGCATTCTTTAACTTAAACATTAAATCAGAGTACAATCAAAGAACATTTCTTAGAAAAACATAGTCATGTAGGTAATATCAGACAGATTTTAGTCAACAATACAATAATCCTCACTCATACACACAGTAAAAATAACCTTCAGATATTGGAAGCCACCTACATTAAATCCAAACAACACACACTTAATAAAATTACGTTTAAATCTGGTCATAACACATTACATTGCATTTAAATATATGGTTCTGTTATCATTTTGAGCTCTCACGCGGTGTGACGTCATAGAACCGCATTACAAATTTACGAACTGCTTTTGCTATTTTTTAACTGTTATCGTTGCTAAGCAAAGTTTTTTCTCAACACAAGACAAAATCGTCGCTGATGGTGGACGCTTTTATGTTAACGTCCTTGTAACCTCTCCGAAGATGGCTCATGTGAGCCGAAAGCTTAGAACCAGCTTAATAAAAACTATCCAAATGTTGGAGAAATTTTGTCTTTATTTTCACCTGAAATTAAAGCCAAAATACGATGTTTAGAACGGCTCATGATTAAACATAATATACATTCATTGTCTCTTATATTTAAAAATATATGTTTCGAAAATTATCTGCTACCTCGATACACTAAATTCAACTTAAATATATAGACTGTCCAGAAAAGATGGAGTACATTCCAAGGTCATCGGAGGCCGTTGTTGAAATCAATGGCGATTTTAATAAATAAATATGTTCTTTAGTATGGTGCCCTCCTCCGAGGAATGGACTCTTCCTCTTGCTATATATAAATTACCAGCGTGACTTCCAGAAAGTAGCTAACGAAAGCAGTAAACTGCCTTGCGTATTGTCAAGTTCTCTGCCTTCGGGCCGACAGTAGTGATCCAGTCGAAACTCCGCCGAAAAGTAGAGTCTCTTTTAGGGAAAATTAGACAGAAAGTATATACCATAGTTAACGAGAGCAGTTAACAGAAACAATTAACGGAAGCAGTTAACAAAGACAGTTAACGACAGCTAATAGTCAGGCAATAAGCAGCGTAATAATACCTCTGGAATTACTTATTTCTATATTACTTCTGATTAAAACTTCCTTTGATTATCTTTTTTCTTGTTATACTAATATACTGCTGTTAACCTACTTCTTTTTCCGTGTCTTACTTTCGTCACAAACCTGTCACTACAGCTTTGCGGCAAAGTTTCGCCACAACTCCACGAGAAATTAGCGACGAAAATCCACACAAGTATTTTTGTGTAATTTTTGTAAATATATCTGTTAAAATGAGATGCCAGTGTTATTTTCATTTTTGCACATTTTACACGGCAATTTATTCATCGCACGTTGTATTTGGCAGTATCAAAATTTAAAACTATCAAAAAAAAAAAACTGAAGTGGAAATCTCAAAGAATGTTGCACATGAAGACAACAATGATTTCAGATGTGGTTGGGAAACTGAATTAGATCGGATAACATTCTGATAATCACACTGAAAGAACCCTTAATAGTTCATACCTTAAAAAGATAGAAATACTCTTGCAAACACAGCTCATCTCCTACGAATGGCTTTATACATGTAAAAAGTTTTTTTTTTCGTTCGTGGGTTGCTTCTCTTATTTAACTATGCAACGAAAACTAGAATGATGCCATTTCTAATATTAGGTCTCTTGTTGGGAGACTGAAAAAAATATATATTGAACAAAAATAAAAGGAAATGGTGATGAATAAATAAATGATGTTAAAAAATGGACAACAATCAAATCAAGAAGAGGAAAACACTTTCGTACGACAAGAAAGTAACATAGATAATGAGGAACTTTTTGAAATTAAAACAAACATGAAGAGCGATTTAGTTTGTAGAAGAATGAAGAAGAATGACACGAAAATCGATGAAAGCGAAAAGGATGGACAGATTCAAATATAAATCACATTTATCAAATATTCTATCTTGTCGCTTCTCGAAACTTATTGCAATTCATACAGGTATCGATCACTACATACCAAAGTAAATACTTCTATCAATCTACCAAGACAAATATTAGTAGACAATAAAAATACTATATAATATTCACTGTAGGAATAGACGCAGTATACACGAAATTTTTATTATAGAAATAAAATAGATCACATTAATTAATGTATATGTACTACGAAAGTTTACTTCTTAACATGGGTCTGGAATATTTTATACGCGTATAATATAGGGATTTCTATCAAGACGAATTGAAATTAGCCGTAAACAAAACAGTGTTATTGCTAAAATTTTATTCATTTCAATATTGGATAATGTCATTTGAGTCCTGGCAATTATGTGTAAAAAATGATATCGCCCAAATATTCGCCAAGGCTTCAGTGGTATATTTCGATTCGATGGTCAACATTTTTAATGACGTCTCTGCATAGTTGCTTTTCGATCTGATAAATATGACATATTATCTCATTCTTCAGCTGTTGAATTTTTGTTGGGTTGCTAAACATTACTTTTGAGATGACCCCAAAGGAAGAAATTTAAAGGCGTCAAGTCGCACTATTGTGGTGATCAATTCACATCACTGTTTTCAGAAGTGATATGACCTGGGAATTTTTCTTGTTTTAACGTTAATTTTCGTAATAGGCTTTGATAGCTTTAACACTTTGTTCGATTGTAAATCTTTTCATGTTTAAAATTGTTAAAGATTGAAGTTGTTTAATCTTAATGAAAGAATATCATTAGACGCTTTAAATTAATTCACATTTAAGATCGGTCCAAGTTATTGAAACACCCTATATAATAACTAGTAATAGCGTGTAAAACACACTGATTTACTAATGTATTTTTAATGTTGTCACTCCATTTTTCAACTCATTGCTCTTCTCAAATATAAAAAAGTGATATACTCTCTCAAAAATTTATGTTTTATTCTCGACAGATCCTGATGTTACGTAACATAAATTAATCCCTCAATATAAACAAATGCATTTATCTAAGATGAAATAAAACTTTGTTTTGTACTCTCTATTTGTCTCTTTACGCCTCTCAATATATCACTCTTTTACACTCTATGCCTTTCTCTGTGTTCTTTTACCTCTGAAACATATCGTATATAGACACAATCGTATTGATTTATAGACTATAATGCCACAGAAAATCCCGAAGATTAACGAAATGGTTTTAACAACCGACCCGACATATTTAATATTTTATAAGATATGATTTGAATCCGATTAGACCGTAAAGTCATTCGTAGTCGAGTGGTCTAAGACGCACCAGAGCAACTGGATGTAAATTCTATATTGATAGGGTTCACTGGTTCGAATCCTGCCGAGTGATACACATTTTCTTAAAATAATTAATTGTAAATAATCCTGCCGGTAGAAATAAATATACTGTTTAATTAAAAACAGAATATGCACTGAAACACGAGTATCGATTATAAATAATTTTCAAACGAATAAATAATAAAAAAAGGTTATAATACATATATCATATTATTTAGCCTTCAAAATTCAGTTTCCGACAAAAAAAAACTTATTTTATATCGATACCAGGAAATGAAAATTTGACTTACATCCATTCATTTTTTTTTCAGTCTACGGTTTTGCTTTAACTGGAAACAATTATTGCTTTTTAGTCTTTCCTGCCAACGTCTAAAGCGTCTGAGCTCCAGGACCATGGATTAGTTTTAAAGCTTTCATTACACCCGAGCAACGCAGGGCTATACTGCTAGTCTGATATATTTCATTTCCAGTGCAACAAGTACTGTGAAACCGTTCTGTTGTTTATGTAATTTATATTATAGACACAGCTTTGAAATTTCAGCGTAGCGTTCAAAAAGGGACCAAAGTATAGCCTACCATATAAATAACATCTATCCTGTTAACAGCAGAGGCCACCGTAAGTTTAAAGTATGAAGATAAAAACAACTTAAGCATAATTGAGATTCGGATCCATAACATTTTAGTCAAGATTTAATACAATAAAATAGAATTTTTTAAATATCTACGTTGAATTAAAAAAAATATCTTAACGCAAACACAGAGTGATAGCATACACAAGCATATATATATATATTTAATTAATGGATTCTCCCGTCGCGTTCAACGTATGAGGGTCCAACCTTTTTCCAGCAAGACAACCACACAGAGATTTGTTTATAGTGGTGAAGGCATTGTGTAGTACCATCTACACTTCTTGGAACTGCTGATAACAAACAATTGGTGCAGATGACTGCCACAAATCGCACGAACAGCAGACCTCAATTATTTAACCCATAATTGGAGGGATATATATATATATATATATATATATATATATATATATATATATCTGCAATGTAATTATATTGAACACATTTCACTGCACCTGTATACTGGTCTAAAAGATTATGACCCAAAAATAACGAATAGATAGATAGATGGAGAGAGAGAGAGAGAGAGAGATTTGTAGATAAACACTTGAGGGAATCATTCCATCCACTAGTCAGGGGCAGTTTCAGCAATAGACTATTTATGCTTCCCTTCTGTTCTTTTTTATATGCACTTTTCATTGATGCTATTTGTTTTTCATAATGCACGTAGGCCAATATATATATATATATATATATATATATATATATATATATATATATATTGTAATGGTTTGCTCCAAAACTAAAAAAAATACTGTAATATTTTATAGACCATTATAACAACCATTACAATATAAAGCTCTACGTTGTATCGAGCAGTTTTTATAAAAGTAAATGCATGAACAGTGGGTTTAAAACACACACACACACACACACACATATATATATATATATATATATATATATATATATATGATAGCAGTATAGCCCGGCGTTGCTCAGGTGTAATGAAAGCTTTAAAACTAATCCATGGTCCAGAAGCTTAGACTCTTTGGACGTTGGCACAAAAGACTAAAATGCCATAATTGTTTCCAGTTAAAGCAAAACCGTCGACTGAAAGAAAAATGCATGGATGTAAGTTAAATTTTGATTTCCTGGTATCGATATCAAATAAGTTTTTTTCGTCGTAAACTGAATTTTGAAGGCTAAATAAGTCCTTTAAGTAAATGGTATCATGGCTGAGACTAACAACTACAATTATACCTACTTAGAGCCAAACCCGAAGCAAAAACTAAAATAAAAGGGCTGAAAAAAAAATACAGACATACAGGCAGATAAACAGACACACACACAAACATCTTGCCTCTTATATATATATATATTATCGATTTCTGCTCTATTGTAAGAACTGCAACCTTGAAACTTCTGAATATCGATTATTATGTCTTTGTCTATGAGTGTATCAAATTTGATTAAAATCGGACCACTCTCTCTATAACCCGATTTTTTTAGATTATCGATATTTATCGGGGGTACCTCTACACAAAACCTATCTAAGAAGACTTGCAGACGCTTATAGTACAACCGTGTAAATTTTCAAGATAATTGGTTCAGACGTTTCGGAGTCTATAGGTAACGGACACACACACACAGACACACACACACATACACAGACAAAGTTCCATTTATAAATAAGTTTAGATATATTAAAAGATTGTTGCAGTATATTTTGAAGACATAGTTCTAATAGAAATGCATGTTACATTAAACTTACTAAATACGATTACTTGATTAGTCAATACTATATTTGAATTACAGAGTAATTAGTTTAATACACATGAAATACTGATTATAATCAAGAAAATACAAAGCAAACGTATTGTAAGCATAAATTACAAACTTATTTGCATAATAAGTTTATTTTTGGTGCCATGTGTAAACCGGTAATTACATAAAATTGAAAAGATTCCATTTTAGAATTTTTTTTCGTGAAAAATTTTGATCTGCAAACAGAAAATACATTATTTTATCTTGAAATGATTTCGCGAGGGAATTCATCTTTGAAAGATACAGGATTATCCAAGTTTTATTTGAGAATTAATCGGCTTAATTTTTTCCTAATAAGGTTAATCTCAAACAAATTGTTCCAGATCTCTAATAAGCCATATCCTTGAAGACAACTTCTGGAATTATTGCTTCGTAAATCGGATTTCTCAAGACCCAACGCACATTTCACCTGAAATGGCATTGACAAAATCAATTTAAACAAGACAGTGAAATCTGTTAAATGTCATTAAATCATGCTCCGAAAAAAATACGAACAAAATGAAACAAAAATAATGTAAAAACAATTACAGCGTCTTCTCTAATTGTTAAACCTATATTTTTACTTTATATCAAGTAAAATATACACCAACAATATACGAAGCGGCTATCTGTCAAGCAGCACAGGAAGTCCGTCCTACTCAACATCAGCATGGACCAAGCGAGTCTCCCAGAAAGCAATACACTGCTCGTCCTAAGTCTCACTCTCTCTTCCGACCTCAAGTAGAACCATTAGATTGAATCATTACATTGAATCGACTGCTAGAAAGGTTGGGTCACTGCGTCAGGCCAGGAAGTTTTTCCCTCTTGAGTCCATCTTGCACATATACAAATCAACCATCCGAATGTTTATTGAATACTGTTGTCATATCTCGTCGGGCGCCCCTGACATTCATCTCAGGGTTCTCGACAGGTTCAAAAGAAAAACTGTAATCAGATCGGTCCCGACCTGGCAGCTCGACTCCAGCCACTTTCACACCGGCGGGATGTGGCTTTTCTCTGTTTATTCGACAAATATTTTCATGGCTTCTGCTCCGACGAGCTTAGCTCAGTGATGGCCCTTACGCAAGAATTTACACGAACAACCAAACTGGCAACAAGGTCCCACCTTTTTATAGTTAAATCAACTAAATGCAGCCACCACTTTAACTCAAGCAGCCTTTTCTCTCGCACTTCCCGCCTGTGGAATTCCCTTCCGTATGCTACAATCTCCAAGAATTTAAATGCAACGTCAATTCCCATCTGTTGTCCGTTTGACTCCAGTCATTATCTCGTCCTTTCTCCATCACTTCGTGTGTCTTGTTTTTTCCTTTCTCACAGTACCCTTGCGTCTGTCTTCACATTAGTATTCACATCCTTCTCTTGCCCTTTCTCAGACACCCCCTGTAACTGGCTTTTCTTTCTCTTTGCTCTCCTTCTGCTTAAGCGTTCAGTCTTCTCTTATGTAGACCCCTGAGCAACTATTGGCGCTACCACCTTTATATATATATATATATATATATAAAGTTCCAAGATTTCTGTTAGTCCTTCAGTTCGTTCGTTACACCCTCTAAAATATCCTTACACGGTACAATCGACACTAAATTTTGAGGAGAAGGGCAAAATGATAAGGGTAAAAAGTTCAGTTGGTTTTACTATACTGCAGAGATTTTGTTGTGGCCACTTATGGCCAGAAAGGAAAGACACGTAAAACAAGAAGGTAGATTCAAACAGTGTATTAGAATGACAGAACATATATACAAAGTAAGAGGGTCAGTAGTGAGCAAATAGAAGTGTATGTCCGAACTGTATAGTTACACTGAGTCTCGACTGTCTCACAATTGCCTTCAAATTGCTTTCAGACTGCCTCCAGACTCTCTACCCGGAAGTCACGCAGCTTCGTATTTATTGACGAAGAAAGGGTTCATTCCTTTCGATAGGGTACCATAACAACTTTTTACCAAATGTTTTGATTATCTTGAGAGATAAAAATCAAAAAAACGTTATTTGTTGTATTCCTACCTATATACAGGAATGGGATGTTCCTATACTCTTAACTACTAGGACTCTATTGGTGTAGTGTAGAGAGTGATCATACTTGATCCAAACTCTCTTTTCGTCCACTTTCTGCTTCCAGGCGGAGAAGGACTCAGACTCAGAATCTTCCCATTAATTGATTTTGTGTCGCATCCGCTTTGATAGTGAGGTAGTAAATACAGAGAGTTATCATACTTGATCCAAACTCTCTTATTTAATTCTCTGCTTCAAAGCCAAAAGGGGACCCAAACGAGGTTCCGTCAAACGGCAAAATCTCGTTTGTGGTGAAAAAACAAAAGCCAGAACTAGCCGCAAGCTGGGTCTTCGGGATATATTTGGCTGAACTTCACGACACAGAATCCCCACGTTTATTGACCTTGTGTCGCATCCACGTTGGTGGGAATGTAGTAAATACAGAGAGTGAGTATACTGATCAAAAATCACTTTTGGTTGACTCTGCGTTCGGACAGAAAGGAAGCCTGAGGAGGCTTCACTGAAGTGTACAGTCACGTCTAGCGTGAATAGACAAGAGTCTGGCCCAGCTTTAAGCAGGGTTTACGAGATATTTTTTTACCTTGCGTCGCTTCCGCTTTGGGCATCTGCCCTAGTGGAGTGATTATTCCGACTAGCAGTCATTTCTCTTTGTCTTTATATGTTCCTCACTTCCTATAGGCGGGAGGGGCACACCGGGACTCCGCCGAGTGGTTGAACCTCGTCTGGGAAAAATCGACACCATTGAATACTGTTGTCATATCTGCTCGGGGACTCTTGCTATTAATCTTGGGGTTCTTGACAAGATCCAGACAAGAATCTGCAATGTAATTGATTGCTGCTTGACAGCTCGACTCCAGCCACTTTCTCACTGACGGCATATGTCTCCCCTCTGTCTCTACTGCAAAGATGTTTATGGCTTCTACTCTGACGAGTTTAGCTCTCTGGTGCTCCTCTACAAGCATTTACTCGAGAAACCAGACTGGCAACAAGGTTCCACCATTTTACAGTCAAAACAACCAAATGCAGCCGTCATTCTACTCCCAGAGCTTCTTTTCTCGCACTTTCCACCTATCTTATCTTCCAGTTTCTCATCCTTCTCTTATGCTCTCCCCCAACACCCCCCTGTATCCAGTTCTTCTCCCTTTTCATTCTACTCTCACGTAACTCTCTTCACACCAGTATTTCCACCTCTTGCCCATTCTCTGACATCCGCCTGTAACCGGTTCATCTTCGGTTCCTCTTTTCTCGTTGCTCTCCTCCTATGTAACCTTTCACTTTCCTCTTATGTAGGCCCCTGTGTGCCAGTGGCAATACTGCCTTGCTTGGGGTGAAACGATTCAAAAAAAGATAATTGTTTCCTTGAATTCTTCACTCTGATGCCTAGAATTTATGACTTTAAGCCTAGTTGTCAACAAAGTCTCATCAATTTACAGTTGGACTGGCTAGGAGTTAGTTCTTTACTCTTTTTTCTCATACTTCTCGCTTGTAGAACGCTTTCCGGACAACTATCTTTCTAGCCAACTTTGATTTCAAAAATTTAAATAAAGTCTCAATTGTTATCTATTGTTTTCTTGATTTCTACTTTTATTGTTCTGCATTTCTTAATGGTGTTTTTTTTTTTAATTCTTTCAAACTCAGTAATCTCTTGTATTTCAGCGCCTTGCTTGGGGTGAAATTATAAAAATAATGAAAATATTGGCTTGAGATGTAGAAAATTTACTTCCTCTATTTGATATTATTAAACGAATACATCTTAAAGGATACTGTTTTTTTCTTTAATTCCCTATCCAATTCACCGTCTTAGAATTAGTTTTTGAATACTGGACATCAGACATTCTTGAAAGCCGAAGCATGTAAAGCAGGAAATACTTAATTAAATATGATGATTAAAAGCAGATGTCACTGAAAATTAGAGAGACACTTCATGTGCTATTTCTGGATTGGTACAATGATGAAATAATGTACACTTTAAGGTAAGAGAAAAGAATAAATTTGGAATAATATGGATAAAGTAAACGGACAAAGAAAGAAAGAAAGAAAGAAAGAAAGAAAGAAAGAAAGAATGAGAAATAGAAATATATGATGATCTTAAGATAGCTAGGCATGTAAGAGTAAATGAATGAAAAACAATGTTGGGAGATATAAAAGTTGGTAAAGAAAGAAAGAAAGAAAGAAAGAAAGAAAGAAAAATTTTAAAAATTGAGGAATAGAAAAAAATGGTAATCGTAAGATAAGGAAATAACTAAGAGCATATGAATAAAAAAAGAATTTTGGGAGATATAAAAAGGGATGAAGAGAAAGAAAGAAAGAAAGAAAGAAAGAAAGAAAGAAAGAAAGAAAAATGAGAAATAGAAAAATATTATAATTTTAAGATAGGTATGTATGTAAGAGTAAATGAATAAAAAACAATGTTAGGAGATGTAAAAAATGGTGAAAAAAGAAAGAAACAAGGAAACAAAGAAAGAAAGAAACATTTAAAAAAATGAAGAATTTGAAAAAATTCATAATCTAAAGATAACGAAACAAGCAAGAAAAAATAAATAAAAAATGTTGGGAGATATAAAAATGAATGAAGAAAGAAAGAAAGAAAGAAAGAAAGAAAGAAATAAAGAAAGAAAAAGGAGAAATAGAGAAAAAACGAGAAATATGATAATCTTAAGATAGATAGGCATGTAAGAGTAAATGAATGAAAAACAATGTTATGAGATATAAAAAATTGAGAAAGAAAGAAAGTAAGATAGAAAGAAAGAAAGAAGAATGAATAAATAAATGAATGAATGAATGAATGAAACATTTAAAAAATGAAAAATAGAAAAATATGATAATCCTAAAAAACTAAACACGTAAGAATAGATGATTCAAAAAGAATGTTGGGATGAAGAAAGAAAGAAAGAATAAATAAATGAATGAACTGATGAATGAATGAATGAATGAATGAATGAATGAATGAAATATTTAAAAACATGAGAAATGGGAAAATAACATAATCCTAAAATAATTAAACACGTAAGAATAGAGGAATAAAAAATGTTGGGAGATATAAAAATGGATGAAGAAAGAAAGAAAGAAAGAATAAATAAACGAATGAACTGATAAATGAAGGAATGAATGAATGAATGAATGAATGAAATATTTAAAAACATGAGAAATGGGAAAATAACATAATCCTAAAATAATTAAACACGTAAGAATAGAGGAATAAAAAATGTTGGGAGATATAAAAATGGATGAAGAAAGAAAGAAAGAAAGAAAGAAATAGAAATATATGATTATCTTATCTAAGTATGTAAAATTAAATCAGTGAAAAACAATGTTAGGAGATGTAACAAATTGATAAAGAAAGAAAGAAAGAAAGAATAAATAAATGAATGAACTGATGAATGAATGAATGAATGAATGAATGAATGAATGAATGAAATATTCAAAAACATGAGAAATGGGAAAATAACATAATCCTAAAATAATTAAACACGTAAGAATAGAGGAATAAAAAATGTTGGGAGATATAAAAATTGATGTCAAAAAAAAAAAAAAAAAAAAAAAAAGAAAGCATTTTTTCTCGTACTTCCCGCCTGTGGGACTCTTTTCCGTATATTTGCTGTCCTGACAGCTACAACCTCCAGGAATTTAAATTCAATGTCAATTACCATCTCTTATCAACTTCACTCCAGTCCTTCCCTTGTCCTTTCCACTTCACCCCTGGCGCCTTCTTTTCCTTTCTTACTCTACCTACGCAGTTGTCATCACACCTGGATTCGCGAACTTTTCTTGTCCTCTCTCTGATATATCCTGGAACTGGCTCGGCTTGCTGTTAGCTCTCCTCATGCTGAAAACTTTACTCTCTTATGTAGCCCCCTGTGCATCAGTGCTGGTACCACCTTGCTTGGAGTGAAACGATTAATAAAAACTAAACAAAAAACTTTGAGTCTTAAACCTATCAGTTGGACAAGCGTTGTTACTGGTGCTGCTGCAAGTCATGTTTTGATTGGTCAGTCAGTTAAGTGCCATACGTGATACACGCTTGGGCGATCATGTCTCGAAAGAGACATGACTCACTGGGCAGAATGTTATCCCGTAATAGGTTGCCATTGCTTTCTGCGGTAGAATGGTTACCGACCAAGGCTATAGAACCCAGTCTGTCCTGCTATTTATCCCCTAACTGGAAGGAAGAGACGGATTAATACCTTTCTCAAGGGTATTAGCGCGAAAGTAAATTTGATTGGTACTACTGCTATTATTGAAGACTTACAATTATGTTTCTTTATTTCTTTATTATCAGCCCCCATTGTGTATTTTTTCTTTACTAGGCCTTCTAATTGGGTCCCCATAGCCTATCATATATCTATCATATATCTTTCAGATATCTAACTCTCTACTGTTCTTCCTTTCCCCTATTTTCTGTTAATTCTATAGAACTAATGACTGCCTTTTTGTAGGCCTAGCATAGAAATAAATACAATATGGGTATATGTAGTTTGACAAGAGACAAAAAAGATGGATACAATTATTTGAATGTAAATATTGTAAAGATCGGTTCTTCAGTATGGCATCGAATGCTGGACAATATCATCAAAGATGAAGGGGAAACTTGAAGCAACTACAGATGAATGTTGCGAATATAAGGGATCGAGGATGTGAGCAATGATGAGGTTTTGAAAATGATGGAAACGAAAATGAAACTAATACTGAGCATCCGAAAAATTACAGGTGAAGTTCTGATACTCAGAGGTCAAATACAAGGAAAAAGAGTCAGGGGAAAGTAGCGAATAACATATTTGAAGGGCCTGAGCAGGTGGATGGCAGTGCGGGGTTTGAAAGAAGGATTACTAAGAGCCACCAGGGATAAGGAGACGTGAATACCATGATCGCCAATGTCCTGAAGGGACATGGCATATAGAAGAGGAAGAAATGATAATAAACTCCTCCTTTGGTGACTTATCAATTGTCTTTAAATATGAGCCAGCTATATACCATGCTCACCACATAAAAACTTCTCTTTGAACAAAGGTTCCTGACTGACATTAAATTAGAAGTGAATCTCCGATATGCTTTTTGTGGGGAATACATACCACGCTGTTAGAAGGATTTGGGATATTTTTAATTTGTCTAGTTCACAATTTCGAAGAAATAAATATATAATCTATAAACATAGGTACTAGCGAATATTGCGAAGTAAAGCGAGACGTGGAAGGCCATGATCGCCTATGTCCTGAAGGGACAAGGCACATAGAAGAAGAAAAAAAATCGAGAAGAAAAGACTAAATATAAACAAGAAAACTGAATACATAGTCATCAGCAAACAAAGAAACTGAAAATGCCAACTTCAAGTCAGTGATACCAAAATCATTCAGATACAGTATTTAAATACCTGGGTAATGTTCTAAAGACATTGCCAAGAGGCATTCCAAAAGATATTAAGTTTATTGAGAGGTACGAAATTTCGTTGGAAGCAAAGAAAGCTGAACAGTTACGTTATGTTTACCCTCTTGAGTGGCAGTAACTGCTTAACAATCTACTCAAAGATAAAGGAAAGACTTGAAGCAACCGAAATATGTATGTACAGAGGGATGCTGGGGATAATATGGACCTAACATGGGAGCGACAACAATGTTTTGGAGACGATGCAAACGAAAATGAAACATATTTAACATCAGAAAGAGACAGATGAATTTTTGGGACGTGTTACAAGGAAGGAAGGTTTAGAGAATTTGAAACCCACAGGACGAATAGAGTGAAAGATAAACAGGAGAAAGCAATGAGTGACATACTTTACTGGCTGAAGCAATTTGATGGCAGAGCAGTGTTTTGGAGAAATAACAAGAGAAAAGGTGCTAAAAGCTACAAGAGATAGGGGAAGAGGAGGTCCATGATTGCCTACGCCCTGAAAGGAACTCGACACAGAAGAAGAGAAATATGCAATCAATATTCGCCTAACGAGAATTCTAGTCACGACAATACAGCATGGCGTCATTCAAAGCTTTGAGACGAATTGAAAATGAATCGAAATATTATTAACATATAGCTTGTTTTGAGTTGAAGAAACACGTAATTGCTCACCTAACAGAATTGATTAGCTACTTTCCGAATATAGACAGAAAGTGCTAGAAATTCATTAGAAGTGAATTTCATTATGGATTAACTGATATTTCGGACATAGATGAGTATTATGAGGTAGCATTCAGTTTTCTTACGCCTTTTCGTTGGTCAAGGATACGTCACCTACAACCCCGTTAGAAGAATGCCACCACACCCAATGAACAGGGCCAAGTTTTTTCTGTACTTATGTCTAGCGTTTTTATTATCGTATAACCTTAAACTCTGCCTACGTTTATGGCATTCAAGCAAAATTAACTGATATCTTTTTTTTTAATTCTCGTGTAAACTGAACAAACGCCTGACCAGATATTACAACAGTATTTTATGCACGGTCGGTTGGTTGACTTGTAAATGTGCAAGATGGAGTTAGGCAGAAAAAATCTTCCTGGCTCGACACAGTGACCCAACATTCCTAGTAGTTGATTTAGCTATTGATTCAATGTAATGGTTTCACTTGAGGTCGGGAGAGAGGGTGAGACCGAGGAGGCTCAGTATATTTCAAGGAGACTCACTTGAACTGAGTTCTGTCATTCTAACCCTCGTGTAAACCAGACACCTGCTACTATAGTGTTTTTTAATATAGTGTAAAGCATTTCTATTGTCCATCTTGAAGTTCTCGACAAAATCCAAAGGCAGATTTGCAGTGTAATCGATTTCGATATATCTGCTTGCCTTCATTCAATTTCTCACGGACGTGATGTGATTCCCATCTGTCTTTTCTACAAGTGATTTTTATGGTTACTACTCTGAAGATATTCTTCCCCTGCTGCGCTGACAACATGGATTTAATTACACTACTAGATTGGCACCAAATCTAAATAAATCTTCTATTATAACTGTTCCTTTTTTCGCATTTGCCGTTTGTGGAACTCCCTTCCATTTTTGCTTTCATGATAGCTACAATCGCGAAAAGTGTACATACAATGTCAATTGCCATCTTCTATCTCCTTGATTCCTATCCATCTCTTATAACTCCTTCGACATTTCCATTACCTTGTTTATTCTCATATTCTAATACAACGCCCACCCGTGGCTGTGATACCTTGCTTAGAATGAAATGATGATAAAAAAAGACATATGAATATTTCACATTTTGAGATTAGTGCGATCTTGTTGCTAAGAAGGTTGGTTCTCTGTACAGGGCCAGGAAGTTTTTCCCGTCTGAAACAATCCTGCACATATATAAATCGACCATTTGCACGTGCATTGAATACAACTTCCATATCTGGTCGGGTGCTCCTGCTATCCACTTACGAGTCCTTGACAAAATCCAACGAAAAATCTTTAATGTGATCGATCCCGACTTGGCAGCTCGGATACAGTCACTTTCTCAGCGGCGCAATGTGGCTTCCCTGTATCTCTTCTACAAATACTTTCATGGCTTCTACTCAGATGAACTTAGCTCACTGGTACCCCCTATAAATGACTTTACTCGAGCCACAAGAATAGTAACTAGGTCCCACCCTTTTACTGTGAAACCAATAAATTGTAAACGCAAATTCTACTCCAGCAGCTTCTTTTCTCGCACTTCCCGCTTGTGGAATTCCCTTCCGTTTACTTGCTTTCCCGATAATTACAAAATTCAAGAATTTATATGTAAAATCAATAGTCATCTTCTATCTCACTAACTTGCGTATCTCCCTCTATCTCTATTTCTCTCTCTCTCTCTCTCTCTCTCTCTCTCTCTCTCTCTCTCTCTCTCTCTCATGATCCTTTCTTCGTCCACTCTACTCTCATCAGTATTCTCATTCTTCTCCTACCTTCTTCCATGACACCCCTTGTAACCTCTCACTCTTTCTCATAATTACCTCCTAGGTAACCCCCTGCTCAACAGTGGCACTATAATGCCTTGCTTGGGGCAACACGATTATAAAAAGAATTAAATATCTACCTATTTCTTTCTATTGTGAACCGGAACAAAGTCTAAGTTGAACACTCATGCAAACAGAACTATGTCTGCTTGTTTTCCCCATTATGCAAATAGGGTTCATATCTTAATAATACTAAGCAAGCAATATATAAGCAATCTTAAAACTAGGCAGAACAATAGTAACAAGGCAGAAATTTTACAAGGTAATAACAAGAGTCACACACAAAATTGATACAATCAATTGATTCTCGCGTTCTGAATTCAAAACAAGAATGTTTTGAATTCAGAACTCGAGAATTAAAAATGGACAATTTCTCGCTCTGAACAGTCAAGAATGACAGGTCAGACCGAGTTGTTCATTTTTAATGTCCGAAAAAATCCTAGCCTACATCTGTATAAATTTGGAGAGGTATCACTTTTAGTTTTGATTCCGATAGATGGGAACCAAAAAACAACCCCAAGCGAATGAGTGAGTGTACTCATTTCCCACTCACTCACCCAAGATTTCGATAAACAAGATACATATAAGCTTTTAAAATTGCTTATCGTATTTTTCTTTGCTGCTTTTTTTATTTCACTTTTTTAATTTTTTAATATCCCCTTTTTTTATATCACATTTTTATATTTGAACTTTTTACATGCTTAGCAATATATGTTTTATAAGTTACAATTTTCTTTATTTTTAAATTATATTTTAATCACAGTTGAGGCAAGAAAAATACACATAAAAGGGTGTAAGAAATTGAGTCACCCAGGTTGTTTTACATTAAAAATCCGAACGAATCTCCAACAATAATAAGATAAAAAATATAGAAAAATTGGTTATACAACTTAAATAAATCTTTTGTATATACAAACATGAATTCAAAAAGAAGTAAACCATTACAAATAATTTTTAGTTGAGTTAGAGTTTTTTGTAGTTGGTTTACGAAATATATCGGGTGTAATGAAAACTAATCCATGGTCCTGCAGCTCAGACTCTTTGGACGTTGGCGCGAAAGACTAAAAAGCAATAGTTGTTAAAGCGAAACCGTAGACTGAAAGAAAAATGAATGGATATAAGTCAAATTTTAACTTCCTGGTATCGATATAAAATTTTCTGCACTATTGTAAGAACTGGGCCTTGAAACTTCTGAATATCGGTTCTTATGTCTTTGTCTATTAGTGTATCAAATTTGATTAAAATCGGACCACTCCTTCTATAACACGATTTTTTTCGATTATCGATTTTCGATATTTATCCGGGGTACCTCGACACAAAACCTAGCTAAGAACACTCGCAGACGCTTATAGTACAAATGTGTAAATTTTCAAGAGAATCGGTTCAGCCGTTTTGGAGTCTATAGGTAACGATTACACACACATAGACATATACACACACAAACATACGCACACACTAAGTTCCATTTATAAATAAGTTTAGATAATAAAAATGACTGCAATACACACTTGAAAAAAATTGTTTGACATACATAAAAAATATATTAACAGCAATACTTGATAATAGACATTATCAGCAATACTTTAAAAATATACTTGCAATCTTCTTCTTCTTTTTCGCCTTCTTCTTCTATGTGCCTTCTTCTTTCAGGACTTAGACGATCATGGCCTTTCACGTTTGCCTATTAATGGTACCTCTTAACACACTTTATCCTGTAACATCTCACAGCTCCATTTCTGTAATCCACATACACATGACCTTCAAATACATTATCCGTTGCTTTCCTCTGTCTCTTTTTCTCTCTATCTGGCCTGTAGGCATCAGGTTCACCATGCCCTCCTTCCTCATCGCATGTCCCAGGAACTTTAGTTGTCTCTTCCTGATGCACAATATTAATTTTCTTTTCGTTTCCATTCTTTCCAAAATCGCATCATTGCTCACATGCTCGGTTCATGATATCCGCAGCATCCTTCTGTAGGACCACATTTCAGTTGCTTCAAGTTTTTTCTTCATCTTTGATGGTATTAGCCAGCGTTCACCGTCATACTGAAGAACTGACATCACATCGATAATCGAAAAAATCGTGTTATAGAAGGAGTGGCCCGATTTTAATCAAATTTGATACACTCATAGACAAAGGCATAAGAAACGATATCCAGAAGTTTTAAGGTTGCAGTTCTTACAATAGTGCAGAAGACTGAATATATATTTATATAAAAGACAAGTGTGTGTGTGTCTGTTTATCTTCCTGTATGTCTGTATTTTTTTCAGTCCTTTAATTTAGATTTTGTTTCGGGTTTGTCTCTAAGTTGGTATAATTGTAGTTCTTAGTCTCAGCCATGATACCATTTACTCAGAGGACTTATTTATCCTTCAAAATTCAGTTTACGACGAAAAAGACTTATTTGATATCGATACCAGGAAATCAAAATTTGACTTACATCCATTCATGTTTTTCAGTCTAAGGTTTTGCTTTAACTGGAAACAACTACTGCTTTTTAGTCTTTCGTGCCAATGTCCAAAGAGTCTGAGCTGCAGGACCATGGATGAGTTTTAAAGATTTCATTACACCCGAGAAACGCCGGGCTATACTGCTAGTAAAGATATATTTTTGTATACTTTCGTAGTGGTTTGGGGTTAACTATTTGCCCATAGCCGGGAACCTAAAATATGTAACACTTCGGGTCAAGATGAACCTGGGAACAACAAGAATTAAGTAGTGGTTCCATGCTTTTTAAAGAATCCACTCTACTGGTTAGAGGCCTTGCTGAGAGACGTAGATCATCGTCATACCCAGGACTTACAACTGTCAAGGCCGGGTACGTTAAAACATGATATGATTTCAAGAGAAATATACGTTGAACCCTCCATAGAATTTCATTAAGATGCCAGGGGCCAATATCTAAGAACCAATGCCATGTATCTCATTAAATGTCATCTCATTAAATATATTCTATATTTTTGCTCAACAAAAATTCAGCAAATTACAGCAATTTTTCTTTCATTAATTTTTTTTTTTTAATTAAAGAAGGGATTTTCAATCATTTCATTCTGAGAAGAGCCGGGTGCTGTTGAAGGAAGTTTAAAATACTCAAGAATGCCTGATAGGGAAAAATTTTAGTAATAAGGCTTCAAACAATACTGCGTTTGAAGATGCTTGAAATTCCATGTTGTGTAACATCAGTAATAAGAATATAATCCCGTGTACGTTTTTTCAGATTATATATTCGACAATTATACAGATATACGCTGGTCAGGAATTGTCTCCAATTAAATGCTTTACCCATATATTACCTTTCATGCAGATAGCGTAAAGCTATTTATTGCGGAAAGTGAAATAGGGGAAACCAGGTTCAAATAACGGACAAGTCTGTTAACGTTCCCTGTCCCTGTAATGCTTGTGGTAAAAAAAAAAAGATTCACCACTTCTGCGTGCCTCTTTCTAATGATCAAATAGCCTGTACATTACATGGTTGGGTTTCATCCTGTTTTATTAGATATTTCTGAAATAAAAACCATGATAGCAACGGAAAAGCACTCTTTCTGGGAAGACATATTATTATTATTAATATTTATTAGGCTAAGTTAAATTTTCAAAATCTCGTTCATTGCCCCTGGGACATCTTGATGAGAAAAATTTACTGTCACTTCAAAAGTTGTTTAGGCTTCTTTATTGTTATCGCCATGTTTCCTTTTCCAGTCTTTTCACTCTTTTTCCTTTTTTTTTTCAATTGGAGTAGCTAGACTAAACTATCACCCGGTTCACACTCCCCCCCCCCCATGTCTATTGAACAGGGGAAGAGACTCCTCCCTTGTTCCGTGTTTAGGATGTGGCTTCTGGCTTTCTCTTTTCCAATCTTTTCACTCTTTTTCCTTTTTTTTTCAATTGGAGTAGATAGACTAAACTATCGCCCGGTTCACACTCCCCCCACGTCTATTGAACAGGGGAAGAGACTCCTCCCTTGTTCCGTGTTTAGGATGTGGCTTCTGGCTTTCTCTTTTCCAATCTTTTCACTCTTTTTCCTTTTTTTTTCAATTGGAGTAGCTAGACTAAACTATCGCCCGGTTCACACTCCCCCCACGTCTATTGAACAGGTGAAGAGACTCCTCCCTTGTTCCGTGTTTAGGATGTGGCTTCTGGCTTTCTCTTTTCCAATCTTTTCACTCTTTTTCCTTTTTTTTTCAATTGGAGTAGATAGACTAAACTATCGCCCGGTTCACACTCCCCCCACGTCTATTGAACAGGGGAAGAGACTCCTCCCTTGTTCCGTGTTTAGGATGTGGCTTCTGGCTTTCTCTTTTCCAATCTTTTCACTCTTTTTCCTTTTTTTTTCAATTGGAGTAGCTAGACTAAACTATCGCCCGGTTCACACTCCCCCACGTCTATTGAACAGGTGAAGAGACTCCTCCCTTGTTCCGTGTTTAGGATGTGGCTTCTGGCTTTCTCTTTTCCAATCTTTTCACTCTTTTTCCTTTTTTTTTTCAATTGGAGTAGCTAGACTAAACTATCGCCCGGTTCACACTCCCCCCACGTCTATTGAACAGGTGAAGAGACTCCTCCCTTGTTCCGTGTTTAGGATGTGGCTTCTGGCTTTCTCTTTTCCAATCTTTTCACTCTTTTTCCTTTTTTTTTCAATTGGAGTAGATAGACTAAACTATCGCCCGGTTCACACTCCCCCCCACGTCTATTGAACAGGTGAAGAGACTCCTCCCTTGTTCCGTGTTTAGGATGTGGCTTCTGGCTTTCTCTTTTCCAATCTTTTCACTCTTTTTCCTTTTTTTTTCAATTGGAGTAGCTAGACTAAACTATCGCCCGGTTCACACTCCCCCCACGTCTATTGAACAGGTGAAGAGACTCCTCCCTTGTTCCGTGTTTAGGATGTGGCTTCTGGCTTTCTCTTTTCCAATCTTTTCACTCTTTTTCCTTTTTTTTTTCAATTGGAGTAGCTAGACTAAACTATCGCCCGGTTCACACTCCCCCCACGTCTATTGAACAGGTGAAGAGACTCCTCCCTTGTTCCGTGTTTAGGATGTGGCTTCTGGCTTTCTCTTTTCCAATCTTTTCACTCTTACGTAGCCCCCTGTACATCAGTGGCGTTACCGCCTTGCTCGGAGTGATATGATTAAAAAAAAACAAAAAACACATTGCCATACAGACATAATTAAATGAAAGGTTTTTGACAGAACAACACACAAAGATATACACTCCTGATCAAAAATTTAAGACCACTTAAAAATCTTTAAAAAGAAATTATTTTACAGATAGATTTTGAACTCCTCCCACTTAAGGTTACCAATACTACAATCTAAAAGGTTATGGAAACAAAAAACTACATTCCTAACATTTTATTTAGAAATTTACATTTTGATAAAATAAGGTGATCAAAATTATAAGACCAGGGGTAAAAATTGTTAGATCTATAGTAATTCCAATGTTTTTAGTTCAGTTAGAGATTAGCAATCACTGTGTAAAGGTGTTACCATGCCTAAAGCAAGCAAACTTACCAACGTTGAGCGTTCTCGAATTCTAGAATTTCATAAGCAAGATTTGTCACAGCGGGCGATCGCAGCTAAAGAACAGTGAGAATTATGGAAAAGCAAAATCCTCTGGTAGGCCCCCAAAAATTTCTCCTGCATTGAGTAGGAGAATAAGACGGGTTGTTATGAAAGACGGGGGACTTTCTTCTAGTCAAATTAAGGCAGTCACAGATGCTGATTGCAGTCCTGTAACCATCAGACGACACTTAAGACAAAAAGGCATGGTAAATAAAAAGTGTAAACAAATTCCTCGGCTGCTTCCACGTCACAAGTTGGAACGCTTAAAAGTTTGGTCGTGAATACCAAAGATGGGACGTTGAGAAGTGGAAGAAAGTCCTATTTTCTGATGAGAAAAAATTCAATCTCGATGGTCCTGATGGCTTCCAACGATATTGGTATAACAAAAACATGCCTCCTGAAATGGTATGGGGTGCTTTTCTTATAGAGGGACAATGGAGCTCTAGGTGATGCAGGGTCGTCAGAGAGCGGCTGGTTGTGTTAACATGATACAAAAAGCATCTTTGATGACGGAGGGACATCGTTTGTGTGGTGATGGATGGTTATTCCAACAGGATAATGCTGCAATCCATGCTGCAAGATGGACCTTGACCTTTCTACAAGAAAATGGGGTCCATCTCTTGGGACATCCTGCATGCTCACCGGACTTGAACCCCTTGAAAATGTTTCGGGATGGATGACAAGAGATGTTTATCGAAATGGCAAACAATATTCAACAAAAAATGTATTTTGTGAAGCCATCTTCAGAAGCTGGAGCAACATCCTCCGCACCTTAATGGAAACGCTTATTTCTAGCATGCCCGACAGAATTTTTGAAGTCATCAAAAGCAATGGAGGTAGACTTCATTATTAAATTTGGTTGTTAAATATTTTCGTACACTTTTTGTACAATTTCGTAGAATTTTGGTCTCTGGTCTTATAATTTTGATCATGTGTAAATCGCCTCATTTTATAAAAATGTAAATTTCTAAATAAAATGTTTGGAATGTAGCTTTTTGTTTCCATAACTTTTTAGATTGTAGTAATAGTGTGAGGATTTTAAAATCTATCTGTAAAAAATAATTTATTTTTAAAGATTTTTAAGTGGTCTTAAATTTTTGAACGGGAGTGTATGTGTATGTTTGTGTATTCCTCAATGAATGCGTGTAAACATTTTAGACAGAGAATATCTGTTAGTGGATAATATATATAAAGAAGAAGGAAAGTTACGTTAACCGACTGGTTTCGTCCTATAAGGGAAGCTATCAAGACAAAAGCAATGTTTTTCTTTATTTATTTTGTAACACATATTTATATACAGAAGCAAAACTGTTATTGGGTTTTCAAAAAACATTTTTAGAACGCTAGTAATATTCATCAGGGTAGCCAAAAAGTCAGGTGCTTGAGGACGTGAAGTGACACAATTCAATATCTAATCAACGAAAATAACCAAGTGATGTTCATGATTGTTTGTTAATTATGCGAATTAGTATTTGAATTATTTGAATTTGAGATTAACTTACCTATTAATTATTTTAAGTAAAATAAGGTCATGAGTTTTAATATTTCTTTCAATTTTCTATCTTCTATAGCCATGTATGGTGACATGGAAAAGCTGTTTCTTTTTTTCAGGACTGAAGATATTGGAAGAAAAATATTACTTTTATATTCTAGACGTACGTGAGCATTTATGAATTAATATAAATTAGTCGAAGAGCAATATATATATATATATATATATATATATATATATATGGGAGGCGTTGAAAAATTTGTTTTTATTCAAGAGAGAGAGGAGTCCAATATCAGTGTTACAGATATCGGATGTCTGGCTAAAACATCATAGAAACAGTCATTTTTAAACTTCTAGCAGACTTTTCACTTATATATATATATATAAATATATACTGTTAAATAGAAGAGACAATGAATATATATATATTGGTTTTATTACAACCACTCTCTCCCGTAGACTTACGTCACCTTTCTGATCAGAGTACAATTAAACAACATTTCTCATAAAAATCTAAACATGTAGGTAATATCAGAGAGATTTTAGTCAATAATACAATAATCCTTACTCATACACACAGTAAAAAGAACCTTCAGATATTGGAGGCCATGTACATTAAATCCAAACCACCCACACTTAATAAAATCACTTTTAAATGTGGCCATAACATATGACATTGCATTTGAATACATGGTTTTGTTGTTATTTCACGCTATCACGTGGTGTGACGTCATAGAACCGCATTGTATATTTGCGACCTGCGTTTGTTATTTTTGGTAACTATTGTCGTTGCCTAGCGGAGTTTTATGTCAACACAAAATAAAATCGTCGGTGATGGTGGATGTTATTGTGTTATCGTCTTGGTGACCACTCTGAAGATCGCTCATGTGAGCCGAAAGCTTAGAAGCAAATTAATAAAAAATTATCCAAATTTTGGAGAATTTTTGGCTTTATTTTCAACTGAAATTAAAGCCAAAATACGACGTTTAGAACGGCTCATGATTAAACATACTCTTATAATTAACAGTATAAGTTTAGAAAATTATTTGGTGCCTCGATACACTAAATATATAAATATATATATATATTGCATTAGAATATAATAATAATAAAATAGATTTTATATCAAAAGAATAAAATGAATTTTTCAAAAACTGTTTAATAAATAAATGGATATTCAAAAATAAAAAAATGTTATTTGTAAATAAAAATTTTGAAACATTAGAATAAAATGCATTCTGAAACGAAATAAAAATAGTATATATACTCAAAAGTCCTTTTAAGTTAGATCAAAAATATGAAATGTTTTCTTTCTTTCTTTCGTCATCTCTTTTCTTTGTTTTAAGAGATGTTGGGATATGGAGAAAGCTGAAAGAAAAATGTTATAACAATAATGCATACATCAACAGAAATAGGGTCTAGACAGAGGTTTTAAGAATTAGGTTGACATTTTGGGCGTTAAGAATGAAATAAGGAATCATGTATTCCCCAAAAATATAAACTTTTTTTTTTCAAATTTAAAGTGAATCTCTATTCTGATTAGTTAAATTAAACACAGATTATGTTTTTTCTTCACATATCTATAAATGACAAACTTATTGTTTCATATATTTAAATGAATATTTTGTACACAGCAATGATCTAACATTGCCTGATGACGAGGTAAAAACCTCGAAACAGAAATTTCCGTGTCGCAATGTATTTTTTAATTAAAAAACACATTTATATATATATATATATATAGAGAGAGAGAGAGAGTGAGAGACCGTGTGTGTGTCTTAGAAAATAAAATCACTAATTCTTCTTCTTGTTTGATTGAATAGTGATAAATATCCATTTAATATAAATTTAAAATTGTAAAAGGTAATTATAATGTCGTTTAACATGAACATCTTGCAAAATTTTTAAAACACTTTCAATGGAAATTGAGTACCATTATCAGAAACAATTGAATCTGTAACTTTACAACACTCAAACAGTTTGTGTAAAAACCGTTTTATTACTTGTGTGGTTAGATACATAGATCTGAAAATCTCTGGCTCTTTCGAAAAGCTTTCTGCGACAATAAATGAGCATGATCCATTTATTGGACCAGCAAAACCGATACATAGCCAGTAACTGACCACGGACGGTCACTTACTGCACATGTCAGTCAGTTAGTTAAGTGCCATACGTGATACCCGCTTGGGTGATCATGTCTCAAAAGAGACATGACTGATTGGGCAGAAGATTATCCCGCGGTAGGTTGCCATTGCTTTCTGCGGTAGACTGGTTGCCGATCAAGGCTATAGAACCCGTTCTGTCCTATTATTTAAGCAATAATTGGAAGAAAGAGACGGGTTAATACCTTCCCAACTGGAATTCGAACTAATACACTTATTTTCTATCTCAATTTCTGGTCGTTGTTCATTTATTTGTGCGGGCTCCCTTTCCAGAGATCCACAATAGATAGATAGATAGATAGATAGATAGATAGATAGATAGATAGATAGATAGATAGATAGTGTGTGTTAAATGAGACGAAGTGAGAAGGAAGTTGTAAGCAGGATTATTAATTTTCAGATGTATATATAGATAAAAACGGACTGAGATAGATTGACATTTAAAAAGATACTGAGATAAATATATAGATAAATAGTTAATAATAGATAGATAGATAGATAGATAGATAGATAGATAGATAGATAGATAGATAGATAGATAGATAGATAATGTTGTATGCCTAACAATATGCAGGAATGGAATGTTCCTATCCTCATTGATATGTGATCCCTATTAGGAGCAGAGAAGAATAATTATACTAACTGGCAGTCGTTGCTCTTGGTCTTTTTTACTGCCTACGTACAGGAGGTACACAGACGGGTAGAGCCACGTTTGGGGAAACTAGTCAGTATCCCTGACCTGAATTTGTGCAGGGATAATTTTCGCTGATTTTAATCTGTTCAGAGACCTCAATTTAAAATTGATTTGTACCGCATTCTGCCTATGTGAGGAGGCAGATAAATGCTGAGTGATTATATTAACTGAAAGTTCATTAGTAGTATATCTATTACATGCGATTTTGTACTTGTTGATATACTATTATTCCCAACCTCCTTTTAAAATTACAATAGATAGATAGATAGATAGATAGATAGATAGATAGATAGATAGATAGATAGATCTCGAATTGCAAATTTTAAAATTAGTTTAACATCGATGTAATACGGTCTGCTGAAATTCTATTAATTAGAAATTGTATCTTCGTATATTTCGAAAATCGCAGTTCCTTACGACTTTCTTTGCATTTTATAAAAACTTTTTTGGCTGCTGTTAAAATTAGTAATTGTTAATTTTTCTTAGCAATCATTGATAAAAAAATCAAAAGGAATTTCATGAAGTTCAAAGAATTTGAAAGTACAAAAAAGCTTAAATTTTAAATCATAACATCATAAAATATTTTTGAAAAGAAATAAGTAGATTGTGAAAGATAGAAGATAATGTCTTTAAACTAAAAGCTGTCTGACACTTTCTTTTCAGATAGGAAAACAAAAATTTAAAAGGTCTTAATATATTTTTTCAATCATGAGAAACAAAGACCTATATTCAACCTGATCGAATTCTTTACCAAAACAAGAAATGCTTATAATAACACGATCTATAGGTTTAAAACACAAAGGAAAACACGCACGTACACCCAATGTACTTTTATAACTACGTTAATTTACAAATTTTAATGTCGGTATATACTCGCCCTATTTGGGGGTATCGAATACTTAGTGGCATTTCCCCAGCGAATCCGGAACCACTCCAAAACATATCCAGGTATTCAGTATTATAGAATAAACAATATTCTTCTTCTTCTTCTTCTTCTTCTTCTTCTTCCTTTTCTACTTCTTCTTTTTCTTCTTCTTCTAGTCAGTATTATAGAATAAATAATATTCTTTCTTTCTTCTTCTTCTTCATGTGTCGTGTCCCTTCAGGTCGTAGACGATCATGGACTTCTACTTGGCTTTGTCTGTTCTTGCTGTCAATAATTTTCCTCTTGGTATCGCTCCCAAACCCCTCTCCGCAACCCTTTTGCTCAAGTCTATCAAGTATCTCTAGTGCTGCTTTCCACTGTCTATCTTTCCTTCTATCCGTCCTGTAAGTATTAAATTCTCCAGACCCACTTTCTTCATCACGTGTCCCAGGAACCTTATCTGCTCTTTCTGAAGTTAAGTATGAGTATTCTGCTCGTTTGCATCCGCTCTAAGACCTCATCGTTGCTCACCTGCTCAGTACATAATATTCTCAGTATCCTTCTGTAAAACCAAATTTATTATGCCTCAAGTCTCTCCTTCAACCTTGATGAAATAATCCAACATTCACTTCCATAGAGAAGAACATAAATCCCAGTGCAATCAAGTACTCTTTGTTTCAATGAGATTTTTCTGTCTCTCATTACTAATGTTAGCATTTAAAATGCGCCCTTGGTCATGCCAATGCATTTTTGAATCTCTGTGTCGCAGTTTCCATCACCTGTTAGAACACTTCCCAGGTATTTAAATTTATTTACTTATTTTATTTTAGTTTCTCCAAACTGCAGTTGGCATATTTGGGAGCCGTCCTGATGATGAACATACACTCAGTTTTCTTGAAATCTTTTCTTCTCGTTTTCTTTTGCTACCTTCTGTAAAAGTTCCTGCATTTGCCTTTTCATGTCTGCTATGAGCCCCGTTTCATCCGCATACTTCTTACTGTTGCGATTGTGGCCGCCAATGACGAATCCCGGAAAGACTTTTATTTCTCTTAAATTTCGATCCGGTGAGAAAACACACCTTGTCTTACGCCCCTTTCTATTTTTGTAAACCTGAATTCACATCCTATCCTTACGCAAGCGGTTTGCTGCTAATATTGATTCTTGATTATTTTAACGTTTTTTTTTTTGCGAAAATGTCAAGGTTGTCGAATACCTTTATCAAGTTTTAGTGACGTACTTTGAGGATTGATACTATGATTTGATCTCAGTTTAACGGACAGGGACTGAATAAAAACGTAATGCAGGTCGGATTTACTTCCCTTAGTTCTTTTATTAGAACATACTTTTCATTCTGTCAATACCGTCATCATAAATAATGTTTAATTGTTTTTTGATTGATGTAAAGGACATATCAAAACGCTATTTGCTTTCAGTAAGAAAAAGAAAGTAAGAATATTATATATCCCAGCTTGTTGGGATTAACAAAATAGATGACAATAAGAGAGATGAGTATTTTAATACATAAAAAAACAATTTTAATTTATTTACTAACTGCGGACACCAAGGACGTTTTTCATAATTGTCGCACCCAGAAAAGAAAAAAGCTGCCACTGGTGCGCGGGTGGGGGGTTACATAATAGAAGAGTAACGAGAAAGGAGAAGCGATCACAGTAGATGTCGGAGAATGGGTAAGAGAAGGACTGGTAAATTGGCGTGAAGAGGGATGTGTGAGAGCAAAGTTTAAAGTGAGAAGAAGGAAAGGAGACAAGGAGATAAGAGATAACATTTGACGTTGCATTTAATCTTTTGGAAATGTAACACACAGGCGGGAAGTACGATAAAAAAAGCTGTTCGATTAGAAGTTGTGGTTACATTGTTTGTATTTTCAGAGTAACCCAGTGGGACCTTGTTGCTAGTCAAGCAGCTCGAGTAAATTCCTGTGAGAGGAAGACCAAGGTGCTAAGCTCATCGGGGCAGAATCCGTGAAAGTATTTGTAAAAGAGTGAGAGGGAAGCCACATCTTGTTTGTAAGAGAGAGAGAGAGAGACAGAGAGAGAGACAGAGAGAGAGACAGAGAGAGTGACAGAGAGTGACAGAGAGAGTGACAGAGGCTGGAGACGAGCTGCCATGTCAGAATCGACTACATTGCAATTTTCTTTTGGGACTTTGTCGAGGACCCCAAGATGAACAGCAGGGGTGCCCGACCAGATATGACAGCAGTATTCAATACATTAGTGGATGGTAGATTTGTAAACGTGCATGAAGCATTCAGAAGAGAAGAACTCCCTGGCCCGACACAGGGATCCGACCTTCTCATCAGTTTATTTGGCTATTAATTCAATGTAGTCGTTCGACTTAAGGTCAACTGAGAGAGTGAGACTGAGGAGGCGTATTATATAGCTCTCAGTGAGTCTAGCGTGATCCATGCTGTTGGTGGGTAGGAAAGATTTTCTATAGTGGTTAAAGGATAGCATCTTCGTTTTGGAAGTATTAAAGCTTACGAGACATTTCTTCACCCAGTCTAACACCGACTGGAGGCCCTTTTCGAGAGCAGTAGCAAGGTCTGTTTTGTCTGCAGCGGCAGATTTCTTAGCGGGAGTAAATGGTGGTATCGTCAGCGTAGATGCCTATTTGAGATCTGATTATATTCAGAGAGATCGTTGATGAAATTCAGAAAAGGCGTGGGACATACGATAGAGCTTTGGGAGAAGCCCGCGTTCGTATGATAAGATCGGGAAGCCTGCCCGTTCAATACGACCTTCATTACGCGATTCGACAGAAACGATTTGATGAAGTCAAACAAGCGTTCAGATATACCATAGCCTTGTAGCCTGCGCAAAATGCCAGCGTACCAGACTGTCAAATACTTTGGCGATATCCAGGGCAACAGATCGAGGTTCACTGTTCTTATTAAAAAGCCTGGTATATGTACTCAGTGATGGTCGGTAGTATGTCAGCTGTAGACCTGAAAAACGGAAGCCATAGTGTTTGTTGAAATGCAGTGAGTTATGAAATGCTGAAAAACTTCTGCATTGATTTGTTTAAATTTTAGCAATGTATTCTATATGCGAGTCAGCCTGTCAATATGTTGAAATCATAAGCGAAAAGGTACAACTTACAGACGAAAAAATTAACTTAGTTGTATTTTAAGTACACGTTCTTTATAGGTGAAGTAAGAAGTATCCCCCTAACAGAATGATACGCCTTGACAATATATCATAAATAATGTAGAATCCGGTTGAGATCACGAAGAATGACGGAAAAGACATATAAGAGATCCTACTTGGAATCTACGAAAGAAAGAAAGAAAGAGAAAAGTGCCGCTACTACCTCACAGTTAATGAACTATTCGGTTTAGATCACGAGGAAAGACGGAAAAGACATTCCAGTGACTTTACTTGCAATCTGTGAAATAGATCAATAAATATGCAGCCAATACCTCATAAATAATGAACTGTTCTGTTTAGATCGTAAGGAAAGATGGAAAGGGCATATGATTAATACTATTTACAAATGGTGAAAGAAAGAAATGAAGAAAGAAAGAAAGAAATGAAGAAAGAAAGAAATGAAAGAAAGAAAGAAAGAAATGAAAGAAAGAAAGAAAGAAAGAAATGAAAGAAAGGAAGAAAGTAATGAAAGAAAGAAAGAAAGTAATGAAAGAAAGAAAGAAAGAAAGAAAGGAAGAAAGAAAGGAAGAAAGGAAGAAAGAAAGGAAGAAAAGAAGAAAGAAAGAAAGAAAATGTGCAGCAAATGCCTAAAAAAAAGTAACTTTCTATTTAGATCGTATGGAAAGATAGAAAAGACATACCATAAGCGCTGTTTGATTTCCCCGAGAACATGAAAAAACCGCAGAAAACAAATTAAAACAAGGAAGCTGTGAAATGTTTAAGAGAAATATTAATAAGAGAAAACATCTCTACTATAAGAACATAAATAGTAATACCAATAAAAATAAAAGTATCTATTATAAAAACATAAAAAGTGATACCAGTAAGAATAAACGTCTCTACGATAAAAACATAAATAGTAATAGTAGTTAGAATAAAAGTCTATAAATATTAATACTAGTTAGAATGAACGTTTCTACTATAAACACATTAATGGAAATACTAGTAAGAATAAAAGTCTCTACTATAAAAATATAAATAGTAATACTAGTAAGAACAAAAGTCTCTACTATAAAAAAATTAATAGTTATACTAGTAAGAATAAACGTCTCTACAATAAAAACATTAATAGTAATACTAGTAAGAATAAACGTCTCTACTATAAAAATATAAATAGTGATACTAGTAAGAATAAAATTCTCTACAATAAAAACATAAATAGTTATACTAGTAAGAACAAAAGTCTCTACTATAAAAACATTAATAGTTATATTAGTAAGAACAAAAGTATCTACAATAAAACATTAATAGTAATGCTAGTAAGAATAAACGTCTCTACTATAAAAATATAAATAGTAATACTAGTAAGAATAAAAGTCTCTACTATAAAAACATAAATAGTAATACTAGTAAGAACAAAAGTCTCTACAATAAAAACATTAATAGTTATACTAGTAAGAATAAACGCCTCTACTATAAAAATATAAATAGTAATACTAGTAAGAATAAAAGTCTCTACAATAAAAACATAAATAGTTATACTAGAAAGAACAAAAGTCTCTACTATAAAAAAAATTAATAGTTATACTAGTAAGAATAAAAGACTCTACAATAAAAACATTAATAGTTATACTAGTAAAAACAAAAGTCTCTACAATAAAACATTAATAGTAATACTAGTAAGAATAAACGTCTCTACTATAAAAATAGAAATAGAAATACTAGTAAGAATAAATTTCTCTACAATGAAAACATAAATAGTTATACTAGTAAGAACAAAAGTCTCTACTATAAAAACATTAATAGTAATACTAGTAAGAACAAAAGTCTCTACTATAAAAATATAAATAGTAATACTAGTAAGAACAAAAGTCTCTACTCTAAAAACAATAGTAATACGAGTAAGAATAAACGTCTCTACAATAAAAACATAAATAGTAATAAATGTAAGAATAAAATCTCCACTATAAAAACATAAAAAATCAAAGAATCAATTTACGACACACTAAGCAGACTGGTTTACGGCCATATCATGTTGAAACATCGGTTCCCGTATTATCACCGACATTAAACAACAATCGAACTAGGTTAAGTTCTTATGTAAGAATATCAGGTGTTGTAATCTTAGGTGTGCGTTTGTGTAAATAAATACATTTAATAATTTTAAATTAGGGATTCCAGTTCTTATTCCAGTCGGTTTCATTGTATATTATATTCATTTACGTACAAATATTATTCAAAAGATAGGAATTAACTTCTTCTCCCTCCTAGTAATGTGCTAAAATTTGGACTTTTATCAGTAATGTTAATAATATATACACAACGTTTTACAATCTAAATGTATGTATCTGGCTTTAAATAATCTACAAAAGTGTGATAAGCAGTACAAATCAATCAATCATTAAAAAAAAAAAACTAAATAGATCGCCCAGAAAAGTATGTAAAAGTCTCCTCATTTACATCTTCCTTCAAAAGCAAATTGAAAGAAAAAATATAGTTCATGTGCTGATAATGATATTCCCTCACTACTCCAGCTCATGAGCAGATAAACAAGTAAAGAGGTTTTTGATGACTTATTGTTATTATCCAAAAGCTTACTCATACCGGATTCTTTAGCAATTGTTATGGATCCCCAGAATGGGAACCGCACAAAATAAAGGAACAACAAACCAGATATTTGAGATAGAAAAATAAGTATATTAAACGTAAAGATACCACTTGGAAAGCAGGTTAGTAATCCAGGAATACAATTAGTAAGAAATATATATATATATATATATATATATATATATATATATATATATATATAAGTCTCTGAAGAGAAGCCGTAGTAGAATTAGTATGTCCACGTCGGAAGCTGACGGGTACTGCGTAGTAATGTTCTGTCTGAATGAAGATTAGAACTACTATGAACTACTGACGGTTTATTCTCCGTGAAACCTTGGTATCTGACGATATCTGTCAAACTCTTACGGTAACTCATGGATCTCTCGTTATCTGCCGGACTCTCACGGAAATCTAACGTATCTCACTATGGCAGGAGTATATGTATACTCAAGTCGAGTCTATTAACACGAAAAAAGGGGGAGACCCCACAAAAGCAATCATGCCTTTATAATCCTGAAAAAATTGATGACGATGCAATATTAGAACATATTTCAATTCGGTTCCAGACAGACAAAAAAAGCCGATTAAGAAAACCCCAAGTAGATATAATTGACTGCAAGCAATTCAGTCTGTTAACTGTTATACGTGATACAAAATTTATACGATCAGGTCTCTTTCAATCTATGACTGACTAGGCAGAAGATCTTCCCGCAATAAGTTGATAATACATTTTGCAGTAGACCGGTTACTAACAAAGATGTAAAACTCAATTTGTTCTGCTATTCTATCCATAGCTTGAAGGATAAGAGATGAATTAATACTTTTTCCAAGGGTATCTGCGCGTAAGTAAATGAAATGAATTTTACTGAAATTTGAACTCGGCTCTCCGATGTCTCATCACAGAAGTAATATCGATTAAACCACAAAGCACATGCAAATACTTCTTTAAAAAATTAGCATTTAAAAATAAAATATCTGATCTTCTTGCTATTAGTGAAATGGTAGGTACCGAACTAAAAGAAATAATATACGTCAATTATTTCACTGGAAGCAAGGTAATAAAGCCACTAAGATACAAGAGGGTACTGAGTGTCAGACAATACGATAAAAATATTAAAGAGAGAGAGAACAATAAAGATACAAAAAGACATATTAGAGACGCTATTAGAAAAAGAACGAAAAGAGACACTCTTCTAATACCTCCTAATTAATCAACGCTTCCGTATAGATCACGAGAAAAACGGAAAACTTATATAAGAGACGCTACTTGCATTTAATTTTTTAAAAGTTTACAAAGGTAAGACCACAGGAATGAGTTTCATAAGCGAGTTGTGCGAGTTAAGAAATTGTTAGCAGAGAACAGTTACATCTATCCAATTCTACTGTAAAATGACGAGACCTAACCGCCAATGTAATACTAAATTAAATTCATTAGTACTGAATTAAATTCATAATGTCTAGATAGCTTAGGTAAAAATTTATAGTGTATGAAAAAGTAAATAGGTTGCGGCCGTGGGAAAGTGATTGAAACCACAATGCCAGGTTAGGGCCAATAATATAGCAAATTCTTCTTTGGATTTTATCAAGAACGTCAAACTACAGTATTTGCATTATTCGGACGATTGTTCTCATCTTTGTTGCCATTTGTACGACGTGCTGGGAATTTCGATCCAAACCCTTTAGTACAATCACTGGGATATATCATTCGCATTTCTTGCGTAGTACTTATCTGAATGAAATCATGAGTTATCTCCCTTTAACCCTGCTGGTTACTGTACATTTGGTTTATAAATCCTAAAAATTCAGTTGTTTTTGCCCTTAAGTAGATACAAACGTTGGTTAGTTCCTATGACTTGACCCAAAGAGTTCTGAGTTCAATACGAGACTACAGCAGAGTTAGAGGGAGATAACTCATGCCATCCAATTCAGGTATTACGACGCAAGGAATGAGAAAATATATACCCCAGTAAGAAAGGGTTCGGTTCGAAATTCCTATTACCTGAAGAAGGCCGGGGCGTACAACGGCCCAAACGTCCTATAAATGGCAACAAAAATGAGGACAATAGACCGAATAACATAAATACTGTAAATACTACCTCATCTCAGAAATATAAACAAATGACAAGCTACATATCAGTCAGTTAAGTGCCATACGCGATAAACGCTTGGGCGATCATGTCTCGAAACAGGCATGACTGACTGGACAGAAGATTATCCCGCAGTAGGTTGCCATTGCTTTCTGCGGTAGGCTGGTTGCCGACCAAGGCTATAGAACCCAATCTGTCCTATTATTTAACCCATAACTGGAGGGAAGAGAATGATTCATACCTTTCCCAAGGGTATTTGTGCGTAAGTGAATGCAATTTCAACTAAAATTCTAACTCGGCTCTCCGATTTCTCGTTCCGAGCAGATATCCACTGCGCCACAACGCACATAGATGTGGTAGTAATATTTAATGCAAAGACGAATGGTAGACTGAGAAAAGATAGATTCTGGAGAAAATAAATTGCCCAGCATGACGAAACGAACGATCTTTATTAGCAGCATTTCTAGAATTGATTCAATATAATCTTTCCAGTTCATGTCAGCGGAAAACGTTAGCCCGAGAAGGCATTTTCATGGAGGGTAGCATCAGCCATGCTGATGGAACTCAAAAAATGGTACTTTCAGACTATTACAAGAGACCAGTTGCGTTCAACTTAGCAAGCTATTCTTTGCCCAGGTAACTTTTTAGATAATCTGCTAATTTGACCCTATTGAACCAATGAGACTTACTGTTAAGAAAGGAGTAATTAGTTGTGTCATCAACAGAGATGACGAGTAGCGAACTGATGACATCAGAAGGGTCCTTAATGAAAATTAACAATATATTTCTATGGCAGACATGAAATAAAACCTGGGACGAGCACAACTGTTTGAGGCTTGCCTTGTCCCCGCCAAAAAAGAGCCCGTATTTGCTTAGCATGTAAAGCTACTGCAGTTAAAATGAAGGAGAAAGAAAAAGCAATTACCGCTCTGCCGTAATCCGTTCTCGGCCAGATAATCTAAAAGTATAAGGGGGGACGTGCATTGCATTTTTATACAATAAAGATGCAATGCATTACGGGATCGCATGAAGACGCAGAGGTTTATGGGTATATGGACAAATATATAGGCAACTAATTTTTCCCAGTGCGTGGGGTGCTTGAAGCAACGTTCACAGTTGGCAGCTGAAACGTCTGTTTGTGCGATTTTGAGACAGAACCTGAGAAGGAACGACTCTGGATTGGAATACTGGCTGGCAGAGACACAATTCACTCGCTGGTTGCTGTTTTCACTTTATTTTGCCACAATTTCTAAAGAGAGAAATCTGGGGAGACCTATATCAATGCAAAATAAGTAAAACAAATATTAAATATCTTTTAAATGACGCCCTTGATTTACACGTGCCATTGTGATATCCTGCTCGATCTTTTCCTTGTTGGTCCCCATTATATTGCATTACCGTATTTTATATCTGATTTTCCAATTTGCTCATGTTTCCTGTATCTTCTTCCATGTGGTGTGTCGTTGGTGATCATGAATCACCACAATATCCTATTCTTTTGTAACACTTAATACTTAATTACTTAATTATCATCCATTCAAACAGTATCCTTTGTCGGTATTTTCAAGTCTTGTCTTTTTAGAAGTATGACTAGTTTGCGTAATTGACGAACAAACGTTCAATCTAAATACGGAACACTGTAAGCTGTATCACACACACACACTTGATTGGATCATGTTTGATGTGCCTCGATATTCCGGTTGCTGTATTAAAAGAAATCACTCGTGAGATCCTTTAATTACACTGTCCTTCACTAAAACATGTCTCGTGCAAAGAAAAAAGAAATTCTTTTTGTGTGAAATAAACATATCTCTTCTAATTACAATCAACGGATTGTTCAGTTCTTTTGAAATAGCCAGTCTTTATCTTGCCAATTTGTTACTAAACAGTGGCAGACATATTGACATTTTACAGCATTTCACCCAACTAGGGCAAAACTGAGATCATTGTTTTTTTTTTAATTTTATCTCTTTCACTCCAAGCAAGGTATTAAAGCGACTAAGACAAATGAGGTTTCAGGGTGTGAAAGAATTAAGAACAGAGACATTCATAATGAGCGGAAAGAGAAAACAATAATCAGAAGGACAGTAGATAGATTGATATCGCATTTAATTTTCTTTTTTTTTTGCTAATTAAAGCTGACTGAAAAATATGGAGTCGGAAGCGAGCTCCAAGAGCGAGGAAAGAAATGTTAGCATAGAATTGTCGGTTACATCTAGCCATCCCACATGCAAATAGATGAAATCTAGTCAGTCAATTAACTGCCACACGTGATACATGCTGGGGCGATCAATTCTCGAACGAGATATGACTGATTAGGCAGAAAATTTTTCCATCAGTAGGTTGTCATCATTTTATGCGGTAGACTGGTTACCAACCGAGGCTATAAAACCCGGTTTGTTTTGCTGTTTGACCCATATATGCAGAAAGAATAGAAGGACTGATATGTATTTAAGTGTATTTGCGCGTATAGAACAAATTCAGCTAGAATTTTAACTCGGTTCTCTGATGTCTCGTTCCGAGCCGAAATCCACTGCCCCAGAACGCACATCATAGTCAGTCAGACAGTTAAATGCCATACGTGAAACACGCTTGGGCGGTCACGTCTCGAAAGAGACATGACTGACTGGGCAGAAGATTATCTCGCAGTAGGTTGCCATTGCTTTCTGCGGTAGATTGGTTGTCAGTCAACGCTATAGAACCCAATCTGTCCTGTTATTTAACCCATTACTGAAAGGAAGAGACGGATTTATACCTTTCCCAAGGGTATTTGCGCGTAAGTGAATGCAATGAATTTAACTGGAATTTGAACTCGACTCCCCGATTTCTCGTTCCGCTCCGATATCCACTGCACTACAACGCACATCCCGCATCCGAGTACTGCGCTTAAATTTTAAAAATTAAGGTATCCTAATGAAGAGCACATGCGAACAATTACGCTGAAAGTGTGTATAGAAAAGACACATAGAGGTAACCTTACGGCGGTGGAAAAATGACTGAAGCAGAGTCGCCAGATTAGGACCGATAATATTGCTGATACTTACAGGATACAAATCATTTATCACCTAACAATTAAAAAAAACATACAAAGTAAAATTTCACAGCCAAAAAATCGGATCCAAACGACTAAAAGCATTTTGGAAAAACTCAGACAAAGGCAAATTTCATGAGTCAGTATGAAAAGTAAAATTCTAGATGCTGATTGGATAAGAAATAGAAAATTGATCTATAACGCCAGTCAGTTTTTTTTTTCACACCTAAAATGAAAATACCACTGAAGTCGGTCACATGAGGATAATAAACTATTTAATCACGTTACGTGACCGGTTAAAATCAGTCAGAATGGGAGTGGTATATGATAGGATCTTGTCACGATGTAAGGAAGAAATTTCAATTTCACTCGGTCACGTATCGCCGACATACGTTCATTCTACCGCTTTTGGAATCTTCCGTTTTTTCTTTTACTCCACGCCGCCAAAACAAACAACAACAGCAGCACAATCTAGCTGTCTGCGATAAGTACAATTTCTTTATTTGTATTATCTTCTTTCTCACCCTGTCGCAAACCTACCCCCACAAAAAAAAGAAGAAAGGAACATAAGACTTTACATTCTGCTACTATCAATCAATGCTCACTAAACTTCTGTAGATATTTTAAATACTTGCATTTCTCTTTGAATAATTTTAATTACAAAACTATATGGATTTTTTTTCTACGAACATTTTTCTTCTCACAAATATCTTATAGTGTTCAATTAACAAATTTCCCTCATATTTTTCTACTTACGATTTTGTTATTCTGTTAATAAATCTTTACTTTAATGTACAAACGAAACTTTTTAACCATTTCAGTATCTTTTCAGCCTTCTAATATTTAAATTGTGGGAACTGCGGTTGTGATTGGCACAAGGCCAATTTGACAAGCATAGCCTAGGCCCCTACATACGTCGTTGGATTTTATCAAGGAGACCAAGGCAAGTAAATGTCATGGGCTCCTGACCATATGTGGCAGACACGTTCTGAGAAATGACAAATAATAGACATAGATATGTAAAATAAATTCTGGAGATAAAAATTGTATAGCTAACACAGTGAATCAATAGCAATGTATTCAATATAGACTCTCCACTTCATGTTAGCTATGAACGTTATCCGCTAAGGTTTAACGAGACACTTTTCTGAATCTTATCATCAGCCATGCTGATAGAAGATAGAGAGTGTTACATCAGGTGATTTATGGAGAGAAGTTTAGTTTTGGGGTGCTAAAATTAACAATTCATCTCTTGCCCCAGTTAACGACGGACGAGGCTGTTTTGGATATCGGCTGCCATTTTGAAATTGTCAGACTGTCGTTTGCATAATTACTTACCTTTCATCTTAGTAGTCATTGAAATATTCTGTGCATGGTGACGCTGGAGATTCTTTTGCTGGACTACATTGCTAAGTAAAACTGTTGAGGTGGACACAAAACCGGTAAAAATTGAATTCACAGTTTACATTTTCCTTCATTGGTTGCTAACCATATCTACAGAGGACATTCTTCCATGTTAGAAACTCTGAGCAGCTGGAAAAAAATGACGGATTCATTTCTTTTGAGAGTTCCTTATGCAAATGCCAAAGCAACGGACTCAGTTGGACTTTGAAATTCTTGCATCAATTAATTATCCATGCCGAAGAAAAAATTTATTTATTTCATTAAACATTGCAAAGAAATGTATTTATTTCATTAAACATTTCAAAGAAATTTATTTATTTTATTAAACATTTCAAAGAAATTTATTTATTTCATTAAACATTTCAATGAAATTTATTTATTTCATTAAACATTTCAAAGAAATTTATTTATTTCATTAAACATTTCAATGAAATTTATTTATTTCATTAAACATTTCAAAGAAATTTATTTATTTCATTAAACATTTCAATGAAATTTATTTATTTCATTAAACATTTCAAAGAAATTTATTTATTTCATTAAACATTTCAAAGAAATTTATTTATTTCATTAAACATTTCAATGAAATTTATTTATTTCATTAAACATTTCAAAGAAATTTATTTATTTCATTAAACATTTCAAAGAAATTTATTTATTTCATTAAACATTTCAATGAAATTTATTTATTTCATTAAACATTTCAATGAAATTTATTTATTTCATTAAACATTTCAAAGAAATTTATTTATTTTATTAAACATTTCTTCTAAGAAGAAATTTATTTATTTTATTAAACATTTCAACCCAAACAAGGCAGGAAAAGAAAACTTTTAAGTAGAAGTGGTGGTTATATTTAATTATTTCAGAAGTAAAATGGTAGGACCTGGATGACAATCAAGCAGTACGCTTAAATCCACGTGCACCAGGCACCAGAGAAAAGATTCTTCAGAGCAGATGCCTTGTAATTATTAGCCATTTGATTTTCTGTTTTACTTGCTACGAGAAATAAGAGAAATAGATTCCTCATATATAAGATAAATGCTGATTATCACTAACAACCCCTTTTAGAACCCATATGTTTTCTTCTATGTTCCTTGAGGCGGTCGTTGATCTTCAGAACTTTCTGGGGCTTAATGTTATCTGTCGTTTTACTATCGCACCCACCATTACTTGTGTGGTCGAATTTACGCAAGCTGGTAAGGTAGTAAAGTATTTCTTTTCGTCTTCTTGCCTTGAGTATGCCACATGAGTATCAAATTTTCCAAGCATTCTTTTTTCATTATGCGTTCTAGAAATATCAAATTGACATGAGCAGAAGAAATCCACTTTCCTTTAAAGAAGTTGAGAGCCTGTAGCTGCTGATGTGTTTGGCTCTAACACATCACTCAATAAATCCCTAGCCTGACACATAGATGACACTACTAATAAAAGATCCATAAGATTTCTGTGAAGAAGTAACCTGCAAATGTTACATGACAAAATTTGGGGCGAATCGGATTATCAGATTACAAATTACAGTTATTTACGTGAAGCTACTGTTGCTAATTTTAAAAAAAAATTTTAAAAAACTGAAAATCATGTGTTGAAAATTATGGCTTCCTGATGGTGAAAATACTGTTTAAGCAAAGCAATGGCTTCATAAGTGTTTTTCGGCAGCTGATTCATTAGTTAGGAGGTGGTACCTTGACTTCAAACGCGGTCATACAAATACAAATGAGGCTGAACGCTCAGGTCGCCCAGTTGTCCTGGAAAATACCTAAAAATAACCACAAACTCTTTTTGGCCTGTTGTAAATTGAAGTTGCGTTTGATAGCAGAGAAGATGAACATACCAAAAGGCATTGTATTCCCCATTTTGCATGAACATTTGACTATGAGAAAAGCCGTGTTCAAAATGGGTGCTGCGTTTGCTCCGATTCTATCAAAAACAACAACCCGTGGTTGATTCAGAGCGTTATTTCCAACTGTTGCTTTTAGCTTAATATGTGACAATGAATGAAACATAGATCCCCCACTTCACTCCGGAGTTAAATCGGCAGACATCTGAGTGGACAGCAGCAGGTAAAAGCCGTCCAAATCGACCAAAGACGCAAACATCAGCAGGCAATGTTTGCCTCTGTATTTTGAGATGCGCAGGTTGTTTTTCATTGATTACCTTGAGTAAAGAAGAACCATCAATATCAAATATCACTATTGGTGCATTTTAAGGAAGAAATCGCCAAAAAAACGACCACAAATGAAAACGAAAAAAGTGATCTTTGACCAAGAAAACGCACCGTGTCACTAGTTGATCGCAACGATGACAAAACTCCATGAATTCTACTTCGAATTGCTTACATATCTACTCTATTCTCCAGATGTTGTCCCCACCGACTACTGGCTGTTTGCAGATCTCAAAAGAATGATCCAGGAAAAGAGACTTGACTCTAATGAATAATTCATATCGAAAACAGAGGTTTATTTTGAGGTCAAAGACAAATCATTCTACAAAGAAAGGCAACGAATTGTTAGAAAAGAGTTGGAAGTGTATCACTCTAGAAGAAGACGATGTTGATGAATAAACTCAAATTTTACCTAAATTTTTTTTTTAAATTTTTTTTTAGTTAGGCCCGGGACTTATTGAGCGATGTGTTATGTTACAAAGAAAAACAAGGGCTGACTCATTTTCTTGCTCATGACAGAAAACAGTCGAAGGAATAAACCAGGTGTGCTGGCTCCAGGGTGGTTGTATCGTTTTACTTTATGTTCCGTGTTCTTTCAAGATGTAGGTGATCATGGACTTCCAGTTTTCCCGATCTCTTGTCGGTTTTCTCATTTTTCTCTTAGCAACTCTCTCAAGACCCGTTCCTCCATCCAATTGCTGAAGTCGATCAAGTATGTCTCGTACACCTTTTTCCTGTATAAATTTCCTTCCATCTGTCCTGTGGGTATGATATTCTCCAAGCTTTTCTTTCATATTACATGTCCCAGAAACCTCAGTTATCTCTTACTGATACCATGTATAAATCCCTTCCATCTACTTGCTTCCCCAACGGCTACAATCTCCAGGAATTTTAATGTAATGTCAATAGACATTTCTCCTATCTCACTAACTCGAATCCATTCTCTCAAGCTTTTTTCCCATCCACTCCAACCCCATTACACCGGTATTCTCATCCGTCTATTACCCACTTCTTGACATTTCCAATAACTAACCACTCTTTCTCATCACTTTCCCCTACGTAAACCCCTGCGCAACAGTGGCAGTAAAAATGCCTTGCTTGGGGTGAAATGATTAAAAAAAGTTTTCTTTTCGTTTGCATTCTCTCCAAAACCTCGTCGTTGCTCACATGTTCGAGCCATGGTATCCTCTTGGGGAAGTCCAGGCGCTGTAAGCGTTTAGTGACGGATGTGTGTTGTGGTGCAGTGGATGGCGGCTTGAAAAGAGAAATCGGTGAGCCGAGTTCGAATTCCAGTTGAGTACCCTGCATTCACTTAAGCACTGGTACCCTTGGGAAAGGTATTAATCCGTCCTTTCCCTCCAGTTATGGGTTAAATAACAGGATGGAGCCTGGAGGCAACACATCCAGTGTTAGTGTCACAATAAAAAACAATAAAAGCATCAAGTATTCAGCTTTTTGACAAGATTTGAATTTCGCTATAAACTGCGCCAGGGTTTCAAATGTGCAAGGAATACTGAAGAGGGTGTAGTGTCTTCTATCTCGGCGAAGGCCGCAGGACGACAACAATGATATCCCATAACAGTTCAGTATACTTTTCTTTGTTTCCATTGAAATATTCCTGTCTTTCAATATTCTACCCATCAATTGTAATGCATCCTTGGCCTTCCAATCTCAGTGTCGCATATTCCGTCCTCTGTTAAAAAAAACTTCACAGGTAATTTAAATTTCTGTACCTCGTTGATTTCAGTATCCGAGAATTGTAGTTGGCATTTTGGGCTCTTCTTTTTACTGTTGACCATGAATTCTATTTTCTTGTAGTTTTGGTTTAGTTATTTCTTTTCGCTTCCTTTTGCTACCTTCTGTGGGAGGTTTTGTAGTTTCCTTTCTGTATTTGCTATCAGCACTGTATCGTCTGCGTATTTTATACTGTTCAGATTGTGGCTGTTAATGATAATGCCAGGTAGGATTTGTAGTTATCTCAGGACTGACTCGTTGACTAACCATTAAACCACGCTGAGGTGCCCCAATTTGTGGCAGTTGGCTTTGTTTTTGGTGCAGGCCCTTTCTTATTCTAGACGGAATACAATCGTTATTGACCGTAGGATCAGTCTAATTTATGAGATAAAAAATAGAGGACACCGAATCAAACAAATATCGCCATTTAATTATCTAAGAAGAAGTTATAACAGATTATTTAAAACATTATCAAATATGCTTTTTGTTGTGTCGTGGCTCGCACCATAAAACGTCCGGTTGCCCTTATGTATAAAAGACAATGCGCGTTTAGGACGGGAGGGGGTGTTGTCATTATCAGGGACTTCAAGAAGTTAACCTACTACTGCGAGAGACTAAATATTGTATATACCTCTTGCTTGTACCACTCTGTTAATAAAGTAGCCTCATTTTCGGTGTATCTCTTCATTCCACGATACAACCTTTTTGATTAGAAACGATGTTGCAACACAATCGTTATTAGAAGGGGAAACTGTCCAAGTTGCGAGATAAAAAACGGTAGAAACGAAATCAAGCATGTATCTATGTTTAATTCAAGTAAAATTCGTTGCATAGTACATATACACACGCGGCAATCGCGTGATAATCTTACTTTCTCGCTTCTTTATGAGATGTATATATAGCAGACACGTGGTACACCGAGGGACATTTGCGGCAGAAACACAGAACACAAAGGAAGGCAGTTCACAGCTGTCCACAATAGCAGCATGCTATTGGGGGTTTCGCGCTCTTCAATATCAAGCAATTCTTTCACACACCCGCACTAATTGCAAGACGCAAGTAGATGCCTTTTTATTTCTTTAAATAACACTTGTACAAAATACTACAGTTGGCACTAGACTCTTAACACGCACAATACGTAAGAACAACTCACTTTCTCTTACTAATCATTCTTCTAAACTTTACAAAGATGAACTTATCAACGGACTCAGTAATTTTCACCAATTCTCTAACAATATTATTCCTAACACAACTTACATATGATACTGATAAATCTTCCAGTGACAAAGAACTTTACAAATTAACTAAATTGCTGTAAGACAATCCTATGCAGAGAATGAAAGACATTTTTAATCAGACACATTCAACGTCTGTACAAAGTATGTAATTCTTGTTATTTGTTAATACACTTTTATAAATACAAATAATGCTTTGACCATTTTATTCAATGGACCATTTGCTAATCTCATAAATGATTTCAACCGTATAAATTAATTGTTGGAATGCAGGAATTTAGTCAGGAAGTTCTTTGGGAAATGGCCTTGTGCCATTTAAAAATTCAAACCTAAATTTCTATGCATATGAGGTCCGAACAGCTTAAATAACAGGACAGATTGGGTTTTATATTCTTGGTTGGAAACCAGTTTGCCACAGAAAGTAATTGCCATCTACTGCAGGAAAACCTTCTGCCCAGTCTGTGATGCCCGTTTCGAAACATGATCATCCAATCGTGTATAACGTATGGCATTTAACTGAATGATCAATATTTAACTATCTGTGAAGAAGTGATAGCAGATTATTGAAAATGTCACCGAATATGTCTTAAATTAGCAAATATGTTTTTAAAGTTGAAACATCAAGAAAAGTGTGCATAAAACAGGGTTTCATTCTTCCAATATTGCGAGGAATGCTGTTGAGTTTCACCACTAAGAGCCGATTTCATCCAACAATGATGAGATGCCACATAATATACTCAGAATGTCATAGACGAAGCATGTGAGAAATGATGAAGTTTGAAAAAGATGGTTGCTTGGTTGTTTTGTTTTATGACATATCAACCTCGGCGGGTCATTTATTGCCAACTAAATTTTATTTATTTATTGCTGGTAAGACCTTTTTTCTTTTCAACAATTTATTGTTTTTTTAAATAAGTATTTGTGTCTAGTAATATGTTTTTTATTTTTTCGATTACCAAGATTCATTTGTTTTTAAGGGCAGGTTCCCCAAGTCCTATCCTGTTATTTAACCCATAACTGGAGGGAATGGACGGATTAATACCTTTCCCAAGGGTACCAGGGCTTAAGTGAATGCAGGGTATTTAACTGGAATTCGAACTCAGCTCACAGATTTCTCTTTCTGAGCCGATATCCACTGCACCACAACGCACATCCGTCACTGAACGCTTACAGCACCTGGTATTTTCAAGCGGTCACCCATCTAAGTACTTACCAGGCTCAACGTTGCTTAATTTCGATGATCGAGCGAGAACAGATGTATTCAATGTGATATGGCCGTAAGCCTTCTGCAAATGGATCGGAGAACAATGACTGGGTGAAATAAGGGATCAAATTGATCTAAAAGATATAAATGGATGGGACGTTGTGGAGAGGTATTGTCTATAATGTTCTAAAATCATGCAACAGGTAAACGAGGAAGAACAATAATTGTATGGTTATCTTTCTGCTGCATATCATTCATTAATTAAATCCTAAGAATACATCAGTCGAAATGTCTACCCTTCAACTAATTTATCACATCATGAAAATGAATTATTTTCAGAGTTTCAAACAGAAATAGTCTATCTTTTTTTGAATTTATTAAAACGAAAATGTATGAAGACATTAATAGATCATTAGGCATGACGTGTCAATTTCTGTAATCGAAGCTTTGTTAATTAGGCGAGAGGCTAATCTTCGATAACCAAGGAGGGATTGAAAATATCTGTAAATTACAACAATCTGTATCAAAAATATTTTTACCTTCAAATCACAGCGTTCAAATTTCTCTTATTGCTTAAAAGATAAAACATCTTCCTAGGTTTAGTTTTAATCAAAAGCCTTGCTTTTGCTATTTACGTCACAGGGAAGTTAATTGTTTAATTCACTCTGTTACTGTCCCTGCTGTTGTACGTTGTGGTGCAGTGGGTAGCGTCTCGGAACGAGAAATCGGGGAGCCGAGTTTGAATTCCAGTTAAATTCCTTGCATTCAGTTACGCGCAAATACCCTTGGAAAATGGTATTAATTTATCTTCTTTATCTGTGGGTTAAATAGCAGGGTAGACTGTGCTCTACAGCCTTGGTTGGCAAACAATCTACCGCAGGAATTAATGTCAACTTACCGTGGAAAAATATTCTGCCCAGTCAGCCATGTTTCGAAAGATCACCCAAACGTGAATAACGTGTGTCACTTAACTGACTGTCACAACACTCACTCAGCATTCAGCGGAAAAGAACGTTCGTTAATGTCTTGTTTCTGTGAAAGAGTGTTGTTATTGGTTAATTTTCTTTATTAAGCGGCAGATGCAACTTTCAACTGTTGATTAAAGAAAGCAGATAGCTTAATAATAACAGAACTGATTCTATGATGAGACTTTTTTTCATTTCTGCGCTACGAGCTGTAGCCATTTTGATTAAGACTAAACTGAAAAATCTATTTGTTAATATCTAATCAGTCAGGCTAATAATAAACCTGGCATTTTAAGCTGTAAATCACATTCCAATTGCCTTCGTTATAATGTTTTCAGCTTATTTCTTAATTAAAAATATAATTAACTGTTTGATTTTAATTGCACTAATCCTGATTTATGTGAACCTTGTTGGGTAATTTATACATCGTGAGATGACAAGGGAATTTCTTTAGATGTGTCTTTAACCAGTGAATCTAATTTCGATCTGCGCAAAAATAGTAGTAAAGGCGCCCCAGAGTTAAGAATCGATGTTCGCAAGTTAATTTTTCTTTTGTAAAAATTTCAAAATGTGCTTCTGACTTATTTAATGTATATTATTGGAAACAATGTCAGGGTTTAGGTGGAGACGTTATATGTATAAGAGGTAAAGTAGACATTAAAATGTATCGCAAACAAGATACAATGAATAAATTGGTGCTCCCTTTCAAAAGATCGGGAAAAACTTTGAAGCAGATGACAGGCTGTTTCACATTCCTCCCCGGATTGTGAACAGGATTGGTGGTCTATTCCTTGTTCTCTGTTTTAGATTGATTTTCTGTTACTTTTTTAATTTATTGTATACTTTTAAAGTGTCCGCCTAACCGCTGAAATTCCATTCTTCTATTTTTCTCAAGAGGAGTTGATATAATCGCTTAACCTCAGGTTAACACTTAACCCCGATATTTTGAACAAGGGTGGATATTTATACCTTGCTTGCTGCTTAAGGTTGGGTTTCCGGTTAAAGAAGAAGTAAAAATTATGTGAGTGATGTTTCCAAAGATTTAGAGCTAAATAATAATTTGAGAATATAAAATCAGTGAGCAAAATATTGAACATACTTACATGTACTTTATGCATAAAGATATAGCCACCCTTTAGTAGGACTTGTTTTAATAATTCTCCAATATATATATATATATATATATATATATATATATATATATTAAGAGTAGTACAAAAATGGATCAGCAATACACTTTTCGTAGTAATTTACTTTTTGGAGAGTGCTATATCCGTAGTTGAACAGTATAACCGATGGGAACTTAAATGGTAAGAGAAGCAACTTGAGCAGAAAAAAAAGAACGGAGCAAATCCAGCTGGATATACAAAAAACCTTATGAATTTCAAAAGCAAACTGAAAATGAACGACTTGAAATTCAAAAGCAAGCTGAAAAATAAGCTGACATTTACTGAAGCGGTTAAACTTCTTACAGATGTTTTTAGTCCTAAAACTTCACTCTTTCATAAAAGAAGGAAGTGTACGAATTTAAGCAGAAAGGGTAGTGGAAATTACACTATATTCGCGTAGGTCGTGAATAGGCATTGCGACGATTTCAAACTGTCAGAATTGAGAGTGAGTAGTTTCAAATGTCTGATATTTGTTCAAGGACTGATTTCAGCTAAAGACGCTAAAATTAGACGAAACGTTTGATCAAAATGGAAAATGAGCCAAACCTTACTCTCTAACAAATAGCGGAAGACTGTCATAGTTTCATAAGCGTACGCCAAGATTCGAAAAATATTGAGAAATCTGGAATAGCTCACACAAGAATAATACACAAAAAAAAAATGAATTCTCTCAAAATTAAATAAATCTAAAAAGAAACAAGACACCTTGCCCGCTAATCCGTGTTTCGGCTGTGGGTCACTACATTTGTATAAGAACTGCCCTTACCGTAATGATAAACGCACCGAAATTTGAATCGTGTCGTAAAAAACACGAAATCAGATGAAGAAGACGGTTAAACATTAGGAAATTTGTTGAAGTACAAATCCTAAATAAAACTATTAAACTATTGTTGGATTCTACACACTAGGTAAAAGATGGGAAAACCACCTTGTTAAGAACTAATAAAATGGCCAGGTCCGTGTGAGGGGAATAAAATCAAGATTAAGGGAGTACATATCACTAATGTGACTTTTGAAGAAAAGGACATTAAAACTAAAACATTCGTTTTAAATAATTCAGAAAATTTATTCAGTACCGACTGGATGAAGAAATTTAAGTTGTGGGACATACTAATTAATTCATTTTGCTAAAAACTCGGAAATATTACAACGGAGGCAAATAATTTAATAAAATATTTAAAACAAACTTTTCCGGAAGGTTTTTTTTTCCTGGGCGCCTTGGACGGTGTAATAAGTTGACGACAAAATTCGTGTTAAAAGTTGACATCTAGCCAGTGTATGAAAAAAATATGAAAGGTGACTTTAGCCTCTTTCCCACAAACAAATGCAGAACTCGACAGACTAGAAAGAACCGTTGTTTTGACGAAAATTGCTTACAATCAGTGGGCTTCACCGACCGTCTATGGGGAGAAGTGAAAGGAGATCCTTGTCTGACGGGGCTAAATGCAGTACACAAAGACTGTCATTTTTCTTTACCTATACCGGAAGAAATCTTCGCTAAACTAAATGGAGGGAAGTGTTTTCAAACATCAACCTCAGTGACACGTATCTTCAAATACCAGGGGCGGAAGAATGTTTGAACGCCCATCGTGGGTTGTACAAGTTCGAATCTCTAACGTTCAGGTTAAAGGTTGAGCCGGCAATTTTCTAATAAGTTATGGACACTATGCTAAGCGACCTTGATCTTGACTTTGTTGTTGCATATTTGGAGTATGGGTTCCAATTGAAAGAATCCAAATGTGACTATTTTATGGAGATGATTAAATACTTGGGATACATTATCCATAAATATGGCTAAAGACAAAATCCAGAATGGGTTACAGTAATCAGACATGACAGCCCCTGAAAATGTCTCTACTTTAAAGAGTTACTTTGGATTGTAAAATTAATACCAGGTGTTTATACCGAATATGAACAACTTGCGTGTCCCGTTAAACGAATTTTTGAAAAAGAAAAACAAGGATTGGGAGTGGACACCTGAATGCCAAGAATCATTCGTCAAAATAAAGAAAGTTTTGACGTCGAACTTGTTTCGCAACCATTATGAATCAAACCCGGACATTATAGTTGCCAGCGACGCTTGTTCGTATGGCACTAGGGCATAAATTATGCACAAGATGCCGGATGGATCTTGCAAACCAACAGTTCATGCGCCGAGAACACTTTACCTGCAGGAAAAAATTACCCGCAAATTGTGTAAGAATCGTTAGCGATTATTTTGGCAGTAACGAATTTTCACCGGTACAGTCACGGTAGACACGTTATAGTGCAGACGGACAATAAAATGTTACTGATCATCTTTGGTTCTAAAAAGGTCTGCCTGTGTATACAACAAACAGAAAGCGAAGATGGGGAACAATTCTTTTAAATTATAATTTTAAAATGGTGTTTTTATTGTCTAAAAGACGGTCCAGATTAATCCCAAAACACAGAGAATTTCTTGAATATACTGTAATTGCTTCTCTTCGAAAAGAAGGAGACTTTAAAGCTACGTTATAAGGAAACTTACTGTAACTCTCGACCAAATCAAACGAGATGTTCTAAACGATGAATTTATCAGTTTGTGGCAGGTGTCTATCCCAGCAGATGACCTTCTAATCGCTGGTGACCTTCTAATTTTGCATATGTTTTGTACTAGCATTCTTTGTTAATATATTTGTTTAACTAACTTGCTTCTTTGTGTCTTTATTTCTCGCCCCTAAAAAGTTATAATAAAATATCAATGTATATACATATATATATTTAGTCTTCCACATACAGTCTGTTATGCTGTTTTGCAACTCACTAGTGTGGTTAAACATTGATTACTTTCAGCCGCAATCAAAACTCGACCGATATATATATATATATATATATATATATATATATATATGAAGACATAAAAAGGAAACTGTAGATTAACCGAATCGTTTCATCATCTAATACGTTTTCTATTCGTATTTGTTTTATCCTCATGAACAATTACGATCTGAATTTGATCTTTATTTCATATGCATGTATGTATGTATATGTGTGTGATAATGATTGACAAATTAATTCATGCGTTTCTAGAAAGATTATTGTAAAGGTTTTCAAAACAAAAGATTTACAAAATGCGATACATTTACCGACAAATTAAAGTTTTTAAAAAAAATACAAGTAAATAATAATGATGAAATAAAGAAGTATAAAAAAATAGTAAGGTTTTCGTTTGGATCCGCCAAACACTGAAAAAACATCTTAGCATTCATTTTTGCTTGAGAAGTTTTGGGTCTCCTCAAGATTCTGTTTGTTTTGTATTCTCGAAAATAAAAATCATGTAAGTGATTATTCTACCCAAAGATTATTTATGGGTCTGTATTCAAATCCGAATAGATTTTATTATCAAATGTTTAAAGTCTGTTCGACTTTTTTCTTTTTCGTTTCCTTTTTATTCTTTTTTTTTTAGAAAATCAGTTTCAAAGAAATCTTACATTCTTCCGGTAACGCTTCAGCTATACAGAAGTCACATCACTTCCACATCTGGTTTGGGGACCTATTTAGAGGGGTACCGAGAGGTGGTTTACCCCGTACAGACCGTTTATGGAAACATCAATTTTTGGGGTCTGTTCTAGGCTATAAGCTGCTATAGGCCGTATGGAAATAAATGTTGTTTTAAAGACATGAGAGCATTCAGAGACGAAGGATATTTTCGATTTCGAATAACATGTGCCATAGTTTATATATTTGCCTGTCTACTGACTACAGAGCAGCAGCTGACAGATATGAAGTAGGTTTTGATGTTATCAGTCAGTTAAATGCGATACGGTAAACACGCTTGGGCGATCATATCTCTTTCGAGACATGACTGACTGGGCAGAAGATTATCCCGCAGTAGGTTGCCATTGCCTTCTGCGGTAGACTGGTTGCCAGACAAGGCTATAGAACTCAATCTGTCCTGTTATTTAACCGTTAACTGAAAGGAAGAGACGGATTAATACCTTTCCTAAGGGTATATGCGCGTAAGTGAATGCAATGAATTCAACTGGAATTCGAACTCGGCGCCCTGATTTCTCGTTCCGAGCCGATATTCACTGCACCAAAACGCACATAAAATAAAACAAGTAAAGAAATTTAAATACCTGGGAAGTGTTCTGACTGAGGATGAAAAGTGCTACACTGGGATCCGAACACACACTGGCATGATCAAGGACGCATTTCAAAATCTAATATGAGTACCGAGATACAGAAAGATCTCATAAGAAACAAGGAAAGAAGCGCTAGACTGCTATGTGATATCTATCTTTCTGTATGACTGCGAATGTTGGACGATATCTTCAAGGATGAAGGAGATGCTCGGGGCAGCAGAAATGTAGTTTTACAAAAGGGTTCTACGGGATCAAACACACAAGAAACGACAAGGTGCAGAAGAGAATGCAAACATAAAAACCCATACTTAGCATCAGGAAGAGACAGCCGATTTTTCTGGTACTGGTAATGAGGAAGGAAGGTCCAGAGAATCTAATACTAACATGATGGATAGTGGAAAAGAGAGACAAGTGAAAGAAACGCGAGACATATTTGATGGGCAGGGGCAAATAGAAGACGGCGGTGTTTGAAAGAGATACTAAGAAAAAATACTTAGAGCAACGAGGAGCAGGAGTAAATGGAAGTCCATGATCGCCTACGTCCTTTAAGAACGTGGAACATAAAAATGAAGATTGAAGAATTTGCCAATAAATAAACAATAAAAGTTATTTGATAGAAAGTTATAATATTTAATTAAAAAATATCGATATCCTATATTTATTTACAAATTCTTCCTTCCTTTATTTCGTCTTGGATTTTAACTGTTATTAATAATGTTTAAGTATGTTTGGTATGTATTTAAAGCATTCTATATTTTAGTACGTGAAAGCAATATTATCATTATACACAAACTAGTTTTATAACTTTCATATTTTCGTATGTGAAAGTAATATTATAGTTGTACACAAGCCTGCTTTATAACTTTCATACTTTAGCATGTGAAAGTAATATAATTGCACACAAGCTAGTTTTATAACATTGATATTTTCCTATGTGAAGGTAATATTATCATTATACACAAGCTAGTTTTATAACTTTCATATGTGAAAATAATATTATAGCTGTACACAAGCCATTTTTTATCGATTTTTCGTCGATTAGCTGCCCTACAACCACTGTCTGCGATGGACGCTACTTCAAGAAAGCGTACGAAAATTGAAACGCTGCGCGAACACACTAGAAGGCCTTACAGAGAAATTTTTTTGTAAATGTCAGCCTGTCAAATGTCACTTTTCTCATGAAGGAGATGAATTAACAGGAACCATGAGTAGAAAACGTAAAGGAAAATGCAGTCGGAAGAAAAAAAATACCTAGAGATGACGTATAGGTGGTCAGAGAAAGTGTGTAAAATCTTAGGAAGACATTATTCATTTTGATTCAGTTAATTTAAAAAAGGATCTATCTATCTATCTATTGTGAAGTAGTTTTCGCACTGAAAGTTATAATCGTGCTATGTCGGTTGCTAATCGACTTAATGCACCCAAAATGTTTGGAACTTGATAATCTTCCACTGAAAGCTGACTCCTTAGTATTCAGTTAACTGCCGACTAATATTAACTGCCTAATAGTTCTACTGAACTCCAATAGATCTCTAACGAACTTTCTAGAACTTCTAAGAACTACTATGATCTTTCCAAGAACTTCTCGAGTTAACTTCCTGTTAATTCTCATTAATATAGGAGGGAGAGTCCATTATCTGATGAATAGGAGTGTTTCACCATAACACTATCTATCTATCTATCTATCTATCTATCTATCTATCTATCTATCTATCTATGCATTTCAGTCAAAAACTTAAGAAAAGATTTTGTCGAAAAAGAAAAACAACGCCAAGAGACGACGTATACGTGATCAGGGAACGTGTGAAAAATCTTAAGACTACATTATTAATTTTGTTTCAGTTAATTTGCACAAAGGTTGACGCCGTAGCTCACGTGTACGGTATTCTCAGCAGCCTTTATTAAAAACACATTTCTGTTGCTTCAGGTCTTTTCTTCTTCTGCTCTAGATTGAGCATGTAAACAACAACGAATTTCAAGGAAAATGCAAACTTCTATTCAGAATTCTGAAGTAAAATATAAATATCTAGATCACATAATGAAGAAGAGGGCTCAGAAAATCTAATACCCACAGGACAGATAAAAGGCAAGAGGACATCTTTTGCTATCATCGGATTTCTATGTCGCACTTGCCATCCTCTGGTAAAACAATTTCCAGATATTTCAGTTGTTGTACTTGTTTGATGGTTGTCTCTTCAATTTTGAGGTCACCTTTTTGCTAGTAAACATTTTTTATATTTTTTGAAACTGATATTCAATGATAGATACTCGTTTTCATCCACTACCTTCCTTAAGAGTTTTTTTTTAGTTTCATTTCATTGTCTGCTATCCGCACTGTGATTTGCATAGCTTATATTTTTAGAATTATAACGATCAAAAATATATCCTGGTAGTATTGCTCATTCTCTCAGAATCACCTCAATGTATAGGTTGAATAAATTTACAGTATTTACATTATTCGGACTTTTGTTCTCGTCTTTGTTGCCATTTGTACCACGTTTCGGCCGTTGTACGCTCCGACTTTTATCAGGTGCTAGGAATTTCGAAACACCGAACCCTTTATTACGATCTCTAGGGTATATGAACTCTATTCCTTGCGGGAAGCTTCGATTGAAACGTCGTACAACTGGCAACAAAGATGAGGACAATAGTCCGAATAATTTAAATACTGTAAATACTACCTCATCTCAGAAATATGGACAAATACTGAATAAGTTTAATAAGAAAATTCATCGTTGCATTTCTTTCTATTTTTTTCTTTTTTATCTGTTGACCTCATTTTCTATCTTTATGCAACATAGTTTCAGGATTATAGCATAATTCCAGGATTATTCCGATACCGTATACTAAGTATATCAAGGATTACAGAATGAATTTGATGGTAACAAATCACTTGTTTACATGTTGCGAAAGCACATTTTGGAATTTCTTGGTTTAGGAATATTAAATGCATGCGAAATAGTCTTCTGATAAAAAATTACAACTGAAGAATGGAATCTTGTCCAAAATCTCGCGAGACGAGATTCCTAATGCTTTATCAGCAACATTGAATCCAGCATTTTTTTTTAGATTTTCGGTTTTTATAATGAGTCAAATAGTCGTGTTACGTGCCAAACATTTACTAACATTTCGTAAATATTCATGAAAAAAAAAGAAACAAACAAACAAAAAGGCGATATTGTTTTCACGTGATTTTCGTACACTTAAATTTAAGTAAAAACAACAAAAAAAAATATAAAGCTATATGTTTTTCCTTAAAAAGAAGAGCGTTAAGCATTTAAATTTTCTCTTCGGGAGAAAGAAAAGCTATTTTTGCTTTATTGTCGAAAGATTTTACACCTATTACCGATAAAAGCTTCACATTACATCGAAATTTCAAGTCATAAAAATCCAAGATACAAGAATTAAAAAAAAAAAACGGACACGCACTGGAATTTATAGATGAAAATTTTTACTTAGTCAAGATCTTTTACAAACGAAAATTTTTATGGTCGTTGTATATCGTCTGCATTTAATATGTAATAAATAAAATAAACTATATAATTCTCGGGCGAAATCTTTAAAATATTCATGAAGATGTCATCACTTTTATGTAGCATATTTTCAAAAAAGCAAGAAAGCAAACATTAGCAACAATATTATATATCATACATTGAATGTTGTTTCTTTATGATTCACACAGACAAATAGACACACACACACACGTCCAAACCCTATTCTCTCTATTATAATAAAGACCGTTATATATATATATATTTGCTCTCGCTAGACGACTAAATATTGTGGAGAATTGGAAATTTCATAAACTATAGATACTTACGTCTTTATGCTATGTTCTCCGGTTATCTTGTTGAACGCTTTCGATTCGGTTACGGGATTGAACATTCTTGACTCCTGGCTTATTTACATTTTGTAATAATAACGCATGTTATGAAATCTACCATTCTTTGTCGTGCACCGGTGAGTTGATCTCCGACTGATATATATATATATATATATATATATATATATATATATATATAAATATATATCCCTTCTGTTACTTTCATGGAGAATGACACTAGCGAGACAGTGAGGAATCGTCGGCATAGATTATTTTTTTACTAGTAGTTATTAAACTTTACTACCACTATTTAAAGTTATTTGCGCGTTTTTTTTCTTTAAAAGTACTTTATTGTTTTAATTTTTGCGATATTTAAGTTATCCTATAATAATGAACGATGAGTAGATGCTAGAATAGCTACTGTTTTTTTTTCAAAGTTTACCATTCTTCCAGAGTGCTCAGAGTGTGAGAGCGTAGAAGAGCTCTGCACAAATTTAACATTAAACTCTAATGATTCAGAAAGAAATATTTATAAAAAATACAAGTCATCCCTCAACAAAACACCATGAAAAACCTAAGACACACACACAGACACACGAAATTCAAAGGCGAAAGAAACACACACACACACACACACACACACACACACACACACACACACACACACACACACACACACACACGCTATATTCAAATAGTATCCAAAAAACAATAAAAAAAACAAGATGATCCGTAGAATATATTTGAATCAAAATCGCTGAAAACAATTTTGAAATATAAAGACGAAATCAAATTTCTCAAATCAGTGAAAAAACTTTTACGGTAAACGAAATCGACAAAAGAAACTTAACATGTGAGTGTGAAAATAAAAAACACACGCACGCACGCACGCACGCACGCATATGAACTTTCTGACGTACTTACCACTTGACTTATCTATTTATACACGATACCTTGACCATCAGAAAAGCAAACGGATTTAGACATGTGAAGTCGCACGTTTATTCTTCTGAAGAGAGTTAACGCTAAATTCGAAACACGTGTAGCGACACAATTCCCATTATGAACACTTTATATATGATACAAAAAACAAGTAATAATTATAATAAGAGCACCATTAAAGCTACACTTTAAACAAAACTTTCACGGCTTCTCGCACGTTTTCCCTAGCTGGAAACAAGCACTATATCTGTTTTTAATATAAATATATATATATATATATATATATCGCTCGAGTTTCGATTCCGGCCAGAAGCAAGTGGATGAACTGTGATACAGCGAAACAGGCTTATATGTAGATGACGACTATATATACATATATATTTATCATCTACATACAAGCCTGTTTCACTGTATCATAGTTCATCAGTGTGGATAGACATCCACTTGCTTCTGGCCGGAATCGAAACTCGAGCGATTTGTTGTCAGTCGAAATTCTAACACCTAAAACATAAGCACATGCAACAGAGAAGGGAAAATTTAGCTTGTTATATATAAGTGATGTATACAGACGCCAGTCACTGAAAAACTCAATCCATTGCTGAAGAGTAACATATATATATATATGGCACACATTTACGTAATAAAAATTTATCGTAAATAATCAGGCCGGGAGAAATAAATATATAATACTGTTTCATTAGAAACAGAATATCTACTTAAATACGAGTATCGATAAAAAATAATTTTCAAACAATTCATTTCAAATTGTCGGTTGCTTATAACCAAGTTTCGTCAAAATTCATTGATTTCCGTTACATGTTTACATATATATATATATATATATCCCCTCTATTTTCACAAACACCATTATGATATTATCGTCCAACATTCATTTCCATGCAGAAGAACAGATATCACATAGCAATCCAGAATTCTTTTCTTTGTTTCCAATAAGTTTTCTCTGTTTCTCAATATTCAGATTAGCATTTGAAATGCGTCATTGGCTATGCCAATGGGTCTTCGGATCCCAGAGTCGCACTTTCATCTTCTGTGAGAACGCTTCCCAGATTATATATATATACTTGCATCATAGCCCGGTGTTGCCCGTGCAACTCAGAACATTTTTAATTAGATGTTTAATGAAGCGTGTTGTGCTTTTCAAGCGCTTGTAGTCGCCGCCTCATTTTAAAACTCAGTTATATAAAAAAATGATTATATAAAACATTGTTGTTTAAAAATTGTTAAAAAATTCCATTAATAAATATATTTTCTTTTGTTTTGCGTAAACCTGATTTGATATTTTGTGTGACATTCTAAACAACATTGCGTTTGTTTTTGTTTCAAAATTACGGGGGAAATTATTTACATTTTTTGTTGACTAACTGAATTCAGAAATTTTCGAAGAATATTTAAAAATATAGACATTTAATTTTAGAGGAAAAAGTTACATTAATGCTCCACAAATTACTGACAGTTGATTTCCTGCATGAAATATTTAGAGAAAAAAGCTTCTTTATTTTTTAATTTTATTTTCTGATGTATGAAATTTTAAATCTGAAAAAAAAAGACTTAAATAATTAAATTGTTTAAATATTACTGGGAAAAATATTTACATTTTTTGTCGACTAAATGAATTTCAGAAGTTTTCGAAGAATATTTAAAATGTAGACATTTAATTTAAGAGGAAAAAGTGACATTAATGCCACAGGAATTACAGACCGTTGATTTCCTGCATGAAATATTTAGGGAATGAAAGTTTTATTTTTTTAAAATTTTATCTTCTGAAGTATGAAATATTAAATCTGAAAAAAAATCTTAAATAATTAAATTAACCATTGGCACTTTTTTTTACATATTTTTTTTTTTAAAACACATTTTTAAAAATATTTCATTTGTTTCAAATTTACGAGGAAAAAGTTTAACATTTTTTTGTTGACCAAATGAATTTTTAAAACGTCGGAATAAAAATGAAGTTTAAAGGCTCATTTTACTTTTAGTCGCGTCTGACACGTGTGATTTGATTTCTGTGACGTAATCTAGCAACCATCTTATATCTTATATGTTTTACAGAGCAAATGTAAACAATCGGCTCCATTGACTAAAAAGTGCGAAATGTAAAAATTATTGAACTTAAGCACAAAAAGTACGTGTCGATCTGGCTTTCCTGTAGATGTGTCCCTAGAAAGACTGAATGGCGTAGCTTAAAAAATGTAGGCGTGCACAGATTTCAGTGGCACACAGACTCATAGATTAAAGTCACACATAGACATACTTATATATATATATACTAGCAGTATAGCTCGGCGTTGCTCGGGTTTAATGAAAGCTTTAAAACTAATCCATGATCCTGGAGCTCAGACTCAGCCTAAAGAAGATTTGAAATAACAAAATAACTGCGACAATTTACCAATCGCACTTAATATATATATATATATATATATATATATATTTAAATCACATCACCCCAAGCAAGGCGGTAGGTCACTGGTGTGCAGAGGACTACGTAAGAGTGAATAGATTGGAAAAGAGAAAGCCGGAAACCACATCCTAAACAGGGAACATGGGATGAGCCTCTACACCTGTTCAATAGACCTGGGTGTAGTGTGAACCGGGTGATAGTTCAGTCTATCTACTCCAATTGAAAAATAAATAAACAGAAATGAAAGTGAGAAGATTGGAAACCACGACCGAAGTCGAAGGAAAATGTACCGGAAACCCCTTCGTAAACAAGAAACAAGGCGATCACCTCTACTCCTGTTCAAAGGAGGGGGTAGAGTGTAAAACTAGGTGATGGTGGGTACTATCTACTCCAATAATAAGAAAAAAAAAGTTTTAACTTATAAGTCGAAACGAGATTTAAACGCAAAAATTATTAAAATAGCAGAATACTACCCCGGTTAAAAAATTCAGACAATTAAACAGACAAAAATTAAAATAAAAAAAACAGAAACCAACATACCAGTTAGGTAAGACAGACTGAAAAAGTTGAGCAGAAATACCGAACTAGGATTCCGTTCTTTAATTTTCCCAGAGAATTTACTGGTGTTATCCGCCATTTTTGGTTAGTGGAAATCGGAAGAGAGAGAGAGAGAGAGAGAGAGAGAGAGAGAGAGAGAGAGAGAGAGAGAGAGAGAGAGAGAGAAAGGATGGCCCGCTGCGAAGAGGGGTTCATAATGACCAATGCTATACCGACCCTACCCATAAAGAATTCCTTCAAACAGTGAAACCACTATGAAAACTTTCACCATTTACGTCGAAACGAGATTTAAACGCAAAAATTATTAAAATAGCAGAATACTACCCCGGTTAAAAAATTCAGACAAATTAAAGACAAAAATTAAACAGACAAAAATTAAACAGACAAAAATTAAAATTAAAATAAAAAAAACAGAAATCAACATACCAGTTAGGTAAGAGACTGAAAAAGTTGAACAAAATACCGAACTAGGATTCCGTTCTTTAATTTTCCCAGAGAATTTACTGGTGTTATCCGCCATTTTTGGTTAGTGGAAATCGGAAGAGAGAGAGAGAGAGAGAGAGAGAGAGAGAGCGAGAGAGAGAGAGAGAGAGAGAGAGAGAGAGAGAGATAAGTTTTTTTCGTCGAAAATGAATTTTGAAGGCTAAATAAGTCCTCGGATTAAATGTTATCATGGCTGAGACTAAGAACTACAATTATACCTACTTAGAGCCAAACCCGAAGCAAAAACTAAAATATAAGGGCTGAAAAAATACAGACATATAAACAGACACGCACACAAACATCTTGCCTTTTATATATATATATATATTACCGATTTTCTGCACTATTGTAAGAACTGCAACCTTGAAACTTCTGTATATCGTTTATTATGTCTTTATGAGTGTATCAAATTTGATTAACATCGGACCACTCCTTCTATAACACGATCTTTTCAATTATCGATTTCCGATATTTATCTGGAGTACCTCGGCATAAAACCCAGCTAACAACACTCGCAGACGCTTATAGTACAACTGTGTAAATTTTCAAGAAAATCGGTTCAGCCGTTTCGGAGTCTATAGGTAACAGATACACACACACAGAGACACACACACACAGGCAAAGTTTCATTTATAAATAAGTTTAGATAGATATATATATATATTCTTCTTCATGTACCATATCTTTTCAAGATGTAGGCGATCATGGACTTCTACTTGTCTCTGTCACTTGTTCTCAATATTTTTTCTTTTGGTTTCTCTCTCAAACCCCGCTCTGTCATCTATTTACTAAGACCTGTCAAGTATGTCTTGCACTGCTTCCCTCTCTCTCTACCCTCCTTCTATCCTTCCTGACTGGGCAGAATATTTTTCCGCAAATGGTTGCTATTACTTTTTCTGTTAGACTAGTTGCCAACCCAATTTGTTGTGCTCTTTAACACATAGCTGGAGAGAGAAACAACAAATTAATACCTTTCCCAAGAGTATTTGGGCTGAAGTAAAGGCAAGGAATTCAACTGGAACTCGAACTCAGGAGATATAATTCTCTCAAAATCTTCGTAGCGTTTGAAAAGTGGGTTAAATACTACAAAGAAATTCATCTTCTTCTTCTTGTGCCGTGTTCTTTCAGGACGTAGGCGAACATGGATTTCCACTTAACTCTTTTCTTGTGGCTCTCAGTATCTTTTCCTCTTGTTATCTCTTCCAAGTCCCGTCCGCCATCCATTTGCTCAGCTCTGACCTAACAAGTACGTCTAGCGCTGCTTTCCCCAGTCCCTCCTTCCCTTTATCGGACCTGTGAGTATTAAGTTCTCCAGGCTCCTTCCTCATTACCTGTCCCAGGAACCTCATATATCTCTTCCTGATATTTAGCATAAGTTTTCTTTTAGTTTGCATCCTTTCCAACACATCATCATTGCTAACGTGCTCCGTCCATAGTATCCTCAGCATCTTTCTGTAAAACCATTGCCTAAAGCCTCTCCTTCATCCTTGATGAGATTGTCCAGCATTCACTTCCATGCAGAAGGTTAGCTTCTTAAATACGTCTTTGGATCTCCATGTCGCATTTTCTATCCTCTGTCAAAGCACATCCCCGGCATTCGAATTTTTTTACTTGTTTTATTTTAGTTTCTCCGATTTCTATTTGGCATATCTAGACTGAAAATACATCTAATACTTTTAGAAATCTCATTATACTGCTTAGGTGAATGTAGAATTCCTGATATGGTATAGTTTCTATTTTTTCTTCGTACGCTTCGATTCTTACCATTTTCTAATATCAAGTTTCAAATGACCAAAATACTGTATGCAAACAAAGTGGAAAATAATACCAGGTTTTGGATTACAGGAAAACTAGTCAATGCATAAATTTTGGCTCATTACGCCTAGCCGTTTGCTGTTGACTTTTACAAGAGGTTTGATAGGATGCTAGAATGGTTAATGGTAATCAGTGTCAGAAGAGTGCAAAAAGCAGCCAACCCTCTGTGGGTCAGGGTTAGGCAAATAGTCTGGCGGGGAAAATTTGCATAGATTTGTTTGTGAAGTCATCGCTGGAAGTTAATAAGTTCTCTACATCAGATATTACATAAACATATTTCTCGTTCACTTTTCTCTCTCTCTCTCTCTCTTTCTCTTTCTCCTGCTACTTTTCATCTACCCAGACACCCGCACACACAACATATCTTTCTTTCTCTTTTTGCTATACACACACACACTGCATATATATATATATATATATATATATAAATCATTTAAGAAGTACACTACCGGCCATAATTATAAGGTGGCCCCAAAGTTTTAAAAAAAATTATGTATTTTATACAATATTTTAATACATATTCCCAAGTGAATAATTGTAAATAAAAATAGCATGGTTCTTTTGTTAATACTGCACAATAACACGTGCATCAAATGAATTTATAAATATTTAATAATTAACTATATATCAGTTACATCAATGAAAGAATGAAGAAAATTTAGGGTGATTCGGACGAATACTTCTTTGCTTCTTTGCCTTGTTAAATTTTGCAAAGTAATAATGACAAAAGAACCATTCTATTTTCATTTGGCAATAAATACTAAAAATAGTATGAAATACATGATTTCTTTAAAAAGACTGGGGTGACCTAATAATTATGGCCAGTAGTATACATGAAAAGAGGTTTTTGACAAATTATATTAATGAAAAATACACTTTTTGGTTTATTTAACGCGTTTCTCTTCTGTTGTTACATACATACATCCACACACAAACACACACACACATACATATGAATATATATAAAGAAAGAAAGAGAAAAAGACAGACAGAAAAACAGAGATTGATAGATAGGTATGTATAAATGAATAATTCAGTCTTGTCTGTCTTTTAGGAATTTATCTTCTCTTGCACAAATATGGATATGTACTCATCGAAAAATAAATAGGCAGGTATATAGATAAACAACTTTAACGATACTAAGAGAGCTATATGATAGATAGATCGATAGATAGATAGATAGATAGATAGATAGATAGATAGATAGATAGATATTAGTCATCCACATACAAGCCTGTTTCGCAGTATCACAGCACATCACTGTGGCTAGACACATCCACTTGCTTCTGGCCAGGATCGAAACTCGACCGATTTGCTAAGCCATAGGCGCATGAAACCAGAAGAAGAAAATTTTTAACGTGTTATATATATGTTCTTTCGAAAATCCTCGTACCTTTTGCGGTAAATATAATAATAGTTTTTGCAATATTTATCCCTATCATATTTCTCGTACTGTATAAGACATTCTGAAACATTGTGTTTGCAAACGATTAACATTATTTTTTTTCGTGAGTTTCTCTCCCTCTACACATATACACATAGATAGATAGATAGATAGATAGATAGATAGATAGATAGATAGATAGATAGATAGATAGATAGTCAATAGACTGAGATAGATAGTCAATTGACTGAGATAGATAGATAGATAGATAGATAGATAGTCGATAGATAGATAGTCAATAGACTGAGATAGATAGATAGATAGATAGATAGATAGATAGATAGATAGTCAATAGACTGAGATAGATAGTCAATAGACTGAGATAGATAGATAGATAGATAGATAGATAGATAGATAGATAGTCGATAGATAGATAGATAGTCAATAGACTGAGATAGATAGTCAATAGACTGAGATAGATAGATAGATAGATAGATAGATAGTCGATAGATAGATAGATAGTCAATAGACTGAGATAGATAGTCAATAGACTAAGATAGATAGATAGATAGATAGATAGATAGATAGATAGATAGATAGATAGAGAGAATGGGAGTCATTTAAATCTGATACATTCGGAATGCTGTAATATTCTAAAGGTGGTAAATGTGTTCAAGATGGCGAAAGTAACTCTGATATATGAATAAGTATTCATATTTGAATTGAATGATCAATTACAAACTCATCTTTTTCTCTATAAGGAATTGAAAGATAGGAAATCAATAGTTACAATAGGAGAGAATAAAATGTTAATCAGAACAATAACTATCAAGAAGTTTATAGAACATGCACAGTGAATCTACACTATGACGGTGATAAAGTGACTGAAACTAAATAACACAGTACTTTGGATTTTATCAAGAATTCTCAAATATACAGCAGGAGTTCAAGACTAGTTGTAATTTTCGAATCTTGGATGTATGTTATACTTATAAATATGTAAGATAAATTTTATAAAGAAAAAGATGTTTACAACCTTACAGTGAACCAACTGTTATTTCTGCAACCTAGGCCGAAATGTGGTTCTACTGAAGGATGCTACGGATATCGTGGACTGAGTATACAAGCAACGACGAGGTGTTAGAAAGAATGGCAACAAAAAGGAAATTGATGCTGAGCATCAGGAAGAGACAACTGAAGTTCCTGGGACATGCAATGAGGAAAGAGAGCCTGCAGAACCTGATACTGACTGGTCAGATAGAAGGTAGGAGAGACAAAGGAAGGCAGCGGATAAGATATTTGCAGGGTCTGATCAGGTGGATGACGGAACGGCGGTTGCCAGGAGCAACAGGAGCAAACATACTAAGAGCCACAAGGGATAGGGAGACGTGGAGAGCCATGATCGCCTACGTCCTGAAGGGACAGGGCACATAGAAGAAGAAGAAGAAGAAGAAGAATCAGCAATGTATTCAGTATAATTTTCCATTACACGTCAACAGAGATCTTTAACACGAGAATGCGCAACTTGTTTCCCTGCTGAGGGTTAGCATCAGCTATCATGATGGAAGGTTTATCTTCTAGAGACATAAATATTCTTTTCAGTACGTGGTAAGATATATTTTAATTATTCCTTGTAATTTCTGTTTTGGGTAATTTTTATCGTAGCACATGTGTCATCTTTTATTTGGTGCTAGTTTGAGTTTGAGTTTAGCTTAGCGGTATATCAAACCCTATGGGATATTTAATGCCAACATGTGGGGTTTTTAGGTATCTTTCTTTTAATGTTCGTTTATAGTGAGAAGGTTGATTTAGTCAGATTTTAATTAATGTGTTTTGTTTTTATTCTTTTTTACTTTATAAAACTGAAAATGTCTTCTAGTTTTATATTCAGAAATGTTTACTGAACATAATCTTTGGTAAATTTTCGTTTTAGGTCCCGAAGGCTTTCCCTCTTCAAATCCATCCAAAATAGCATTATTTCTGTGCAAATGTATATGCTGAACTCAAATCAACAATTAGTTATTGAAGAAATTTAACTTTATTGATCTTAACGACCAGAAAAATCGAACTTCATCTCGCACTTTTTGTCTCCCGTAACTCTCACGAAGTCAGGTAATTAACTGCAGAATGACTTTCGCATAGGCTTTCGTAGACAACAAATGTCGGCCTATTTACTTCTTTACTGCAATTTCCGCCTATTTACTTCGTGTAATGAAAGTAATACGCGTAGAAATAAAATCGCGTATTACTTTCATTACAGGAAGTAAATAGGCGGATATTTCAGTAAAGGAAGTAAAAAAGCCGGAAATAGGCCAAAATTTGTTACCTACGCCGAAAGTTAGAAAAAAAAAACAGAAAAATATTAAGAAGCTAGACAAAATTAAGATAAGAGGCTAAGAAAGAAAAAAATTAAAAAGAGAGCCAAAAAGTAAACAAAGAAAAGAGGGAAAGAATTAAACATAGCGAATCACTGTGTAGAATTTATAATACCTGTTCAAGAGTGCTCTATAGAGTATTTGAAAATAAAATGTCAAATTTGAAATCACAAGTTAAAAAATGGTTGCTTTTTACGAGATCAGGACATCGAAAATAACTTTTATATCAGAAACCCTTTCACATATTTAAAACATGCAATAACAAATACGCTTTCAAAGTTTAAGTATTGTCAAAGAATAAATGTATATCTGCTACTATTCTGTCAATTCATGCGTGCTTCGAAAGTGTTGCAGAAATGTGCATTGGAGATTTGCACCTGCGCAATAACTAAAGACAAAAGAATAAACAGAGAAATATTAGCTTACGCTGTCATGATGCAGCATTATAGAAATTTACGATATCGAAAAGAATATAAGAATATTTGAAGAGTAAAGGATTTTTCTTCTCTTTCTCTTACGTAAAACGGAGATATTGATAACAGAATATATATATATATATATATATATATATATATTGTTTGACATGGAATGAACCAACAACACTGGGTATTTTGTGAAAGTTAAAAATTTCCTTCATTGGTACTTTTTCGTGGGTAATCAATATATATATATATATATATATATATATATATAAACATATACTGTTAAATATAAGAGACAATTAATGTCTATTATGTTTAATCATGAGCCGTTCTAAACATCGTATTTTGGTTTTAATTTCAGTTGAAAATAAAGACAAAAGTTCTCCAAAATTTGGATAATTTTTTATTATGCTGGTGCTAAGCTTTCGGCTCACACGAGCCATCTTCAGAGAGGTTACAAATGTTAGAGATTTTTTGTCGTTATTTTCAACTGAAATTAAAGCCAAAATACGATGTTTAGAACTGGTCATGATTAAACATAATAGATATCCATTGTCTCTTATATATAACAGTATATGTTTAGAAAATTATCTGCTGCCTCGATACACTAAATATATATATATATATATATATATATATGTGTGTGTGTGTGTGTGTGTGTGTGTGTATGTGTGTGTGTGTGTGTCAGATTAAATAAATTGCAAACATTGTGTCTGATTATTGCTAATTAAATCTGTCCCTACGCACGAATTATCTTTTGCATATTATAATTGAATGATGTCAGAAAAGAGCTGTAACGTTGACAAATGATTTTATTATACATTTCTCGATTCTTCCGTTGGTTCTAATAAAAATAAAAATTAATTAGATATCATAAAAAATACAAAACTATTAATTTAATTATCCGTAATAACTCCACGTCACCAACTGATGTGTTACGTAAACCCATCATTATATATCAATTCAAATGTCCTTTGACTGAATGTATTTCGGAAAAAAAATAGATACATATGTCGGATTTACAACAACTATAATAACTAGACGTCTTACATTAAACATGTCTGAGCATTGCTAGACATCATTCTTGTCTACATTCCCAATAAAAGAAACAATAATTAATAAAACAATTATCCTTCACCAAGAAAACAACAGAAGCAAACTACAGATTCTCGAGGAAATATTCATTAAAAATTTAAATCATCAATTAATAGAATCAGCTATGAATATTGTGGTAATCTTCTAAAATGCTTCTAGAAAGAACAGTTTTTCATGATTTAACACGTGCATGACCATAACATTACAACATAAGAAAAATTCCATTTTGGATAATTTTCAAGTTCTAATGAAAGCTAAGCTATTTTTTAACAGTTACATTTGAAGCAAGAAGAAAATTTTCAGTAATTTTAGCAACACAGTCAGTCTTGCGGTTACTTTTTGTTTTTTATTTTTTGTTTTTTTTTACTCGAACCCCTGAAGACAATCTATGATGGATCTTAGAAGAACTTGGGAACATCAACTAATGAATAATAAAATCATGTCAAAGTTACAGCTGATTTCTTACATTTTCAAATTATAATACGCGAAAGATTATCCTAGAGTATGAAATGATTTTATTAAAAATAAGCAGACACAATGTTTGCAGTTTATTTAATCTGATATGTCTAAAAGAATATTTGCTGCCTAAACACACACACACACACTCATATATATATATATATATATATATATATATCAGAGACAATTAATTTTAATAAATTTGTCACTTAGCTGATAGATATTATTTTCAGCATCCTGACTCCAGCGATGCATAACGGACGTGCTCGTCCATTCATCAGGGTTTATCAGCAATTCACTGTTTGTATATGGCCATTTCTCTCTTTTTGTATACGCATTATTTGTGTTTGCAATCATAAATATTTGAACCTTTATATTAATATATATTTCTTTACAATTTATTAATACATATTTCTTTACAATACTTTATTTACATGAATTAATATATATATATATATATATATATATATATATATATATATATATATATATATATATTCAACCCATCCGCAGTAATCCAATGCCGCATATTAACACTTATTCGATTGACTAAATAGTCACAAACCAAAAAGCAACGGAGAAACACCACTTGTGTTATTCACCAAACATGTATGATTTAATAATTAAGAAAAAGTGAGAAGACTTCAGTTAAATCAGTTTTGAAATTTTATAAAAGAAATATAACATTTATGCTGTCGAAAACTTCGAGGAAGAAATGAGCATCTCTTGGAAACTGAAGAAGTCAACTATTGTAGCTAAATGGCACTCGCTAACGAGTGACAAAAAAGTATAGAAATGAACTGAAGTCAAAGAAAGCAAAAGCAAAATGTAAAATATAAAGAGAGAAGAAGAGTAAGAGAGGAAGGGAGAAAGAGAAGGGAGAAAAAACATTTAACTTTGGTCTGTTGTCTGAAATTCTAAATAATTTCTGAAGAGTAGCCATTATTAAAAAAAAAGATACTTGTTATAAAATTAATTTCATTTTTCAAGATGTCATCCGAACAAATCATTAAAGTCATATTGGTCAGTATCTTGATCAAATTAATCTTAAATTTCTTTGAACAAAAAGTCTTCCAACCAGTGTAAAGACCCGTAAAAGTAGGCTTCATATAAACTGAAGTAACAAAAGAGGAAGGTGTTCTATGAACGAGAACATCTAAGAAAAGAAGTTTAAGGGCCGGATGAACACCACTGAGTAGGGAGAAGAATTGATCAACTTCTCATTCAGTGTTGAACACATAAAAAGTATCATCAGCATAACGGAAGTAAACCGTAAGCAAATTTAAAAAAAGCAACAACAAAGGGTAAGCTCTCCTTATGATAATCCACAAGTATATTTACCAAATTAAGGCTCAAAAGAAAAACTCATTGCTACGCCATCAATCTGATGATACATAATATTATCAAAACTGAAATCGACAAACGTGGTTTCAAATTTCATAAGTTCAACAAAAACTTCTTCAGGAAGAGGCGGAGGAATCAAATAACTACGATATAGCAGATTGCTACAAATATCAATAATCTCTGACAACGAGTGAAGAGGCTGCAGATGTCACATGAACACATAAATCAATCAGTGGCATCGCAATTTCGAATAAATTGAGAAAAAGAAAATTAATCTCTAATGCGAAAAGAACTATGATTAACATTGCAGCAAGCCACTTAGCAATTTATGCCGAGAAGACCTAATCCTAGAAAGTATAAATCGCAACGTGATTCCCGTCTTATAAATCTTAGGTATTCTATAAAAACAGAGGCAAATGAAGCGATAAGATCTTACTTCTTCAGATATACCAGAGGAAAGAACACCATTTTTTATCCATTCAGCAAACGTTTCTGAAATGTATTTTGAGTTATCAAAGTACAGTCATGTGTATCTGTTACGGAGTAGTTTTCGCACTGAAGGTTATAATCGTACTATGTTGGTTGCTAATCGACTTAACGTACCCTCAATGTTAGGAACTTGGTAATCTTCCACTGAAAGATGACTTCTTAGTATTCGGCTAATTGCCGACTAATATCAACTGCCTAATAGTTTTACTGAACTCCAATAGAAGTCTAAAGAACGCCTATGAACTTCCTGTTGACTCATATTAATATAGAAGAGAGAGACGATTATCTGAGGAATAGGTGTGTTTCCCCATAACAGTATCAATGAAATCAAGACGTATAAAGTTGGATAGATCATTGAGAATAGCTAAAACATTTATTAGTATAATCTTGGTCGTCAGTAATGACAACACCAAACTTCCTATCAGGTTTAGTGATAAACAAATAGTGGTTATGCTTAAAAAATGTAATGATCCAATGATGTTAACTTCTTCATTTTGATTCTGAAGAAGCAAGAGGAGAACCGGCATAAGAATGAGCCAGGTCATTCAATTTCGCTCAAAAGTCGCCGGATTTATCTATAGACACTATTTAAATTTTAGAAAGTTGTGCATAAAATACTTAAATCTCATTAAAAGCAACAGCCACCGCAGGCCTTATATAAGAATTTTCCCTTTCCTAGATGTTTTACTTGACAAAGCTAATGAGGGCATCTCTCTTTGTGGGTTATTGCACCCCCACCCCAGTCACTAACCTGAGTATCTCTACGTCGGGGAGAATATTTACATATATATAGCAGGTTAAAACCAGAATTTTATTACAATCGGCCATGTCAAATATTGAAGCAAAAAAACAGTTTACCGGTTTCATCCGTACTCGTTAGAACTGTAATGAAGAAATATTGTGAAAGATTATACACATATATCTTGGGTGACATGGATGAAAGAGAGGGGAAGGATGATAAAAGATTATTTTGCTCAAATTATCTCACCTGAAGATGCTAGTGACCTAGCAAAGCAAGCCCAATTATTCTTATACTCAAAAAGTATGTGCCGGCCTGGCTTCCCTGGAGACATGTATCTCTAGAAAGTTTGAATGGCGTAGCTTAAAGAATGTAGGCGTGCATAGGGAACTGTTAAACAGAGACTCACAGATTGTCTTTTATATATATATATATTTGAGACTCACAGATTGTCTTTTATATATATATTTGTTATTTCCCATTTTGGTTGTTGTATTATTTCTTGCTAGACTCTTAACCGGGTCTACGACAAGCACATTCCTATTTTGTTACGTCACTTTATCGGAAGCCTACCTTTACGGTACTTTACACTCGTTACGACTCTTTTTGCCTCAAACAACGAATAATTTAGTCAAGACATTGATCAATTGAGCCTTGATGATTTATTTTGATGACACCTTGAAAATGACATTAATTTTATACCTTGTATCTTTTGAACAATGACTATCCTTCAGACATAGTTCAATCGGTTATTCGAGATAAGATTGATGAGTTGAATAAAATTAAACTGTTAACGAGTAGAAGATGACCAGTATGTCTTCGAATACCGTGGTTGGGTAGGTTTAGTGAGATACTAGCAGTATAACACGGCGTTGCTCGGGTGTAATGAAAGCTTTAAAGCTAATCCATGGTCCTGGAGCTCAGACTCAGCCTAAAGAATATTTGTGTGAAGGTTGGTGAGAATCGGATACAAATTGTGGATTTGTATATAGGACATACAAGCAGATAAACAGACACACACACAAACAACTTGCATTATATATATTATCAATTTTCTGCACTATTGTAAGAACTGAAACCTTGAAACCTCTGTATATCGTTTTCTTATGTCTTTGTCTATGAGTGTATCAAATTTGATTAAAATCGGAGAACTCCTTCTATAACCCGATTTTTTCGATTATCGATTTTTGATATTTATCGAGGGTACAGCGACACAAAATCTAGCTAAGAACACTCGCAGACGCTTATAGTACAACTTTGTAAATTTTCAAGAAAATCGGTTCAACCGTTTCGGAGTCTATAGGTAACGGACACACACACACACACACACACACACACACACACACACACACATACACACGCATGCACACACACACACACACAGAGACAAAATCCCATTCATAAATAAGTTGTGATTTGCCAAACGTATATCATCAAGTTCACGTGGGTGCTATTTTGCAGCTAATGTACGCATTGTATTTAAAACAAGTTCTATACTTCTATGCATAAAGACGTTTAACTCCCTATCACATTTATTCTGTTATTTACTATTTTAAATACAGTTGTGGAGTTGACTAAATAGGTAGAACGACACAAATTAAATAAATTGCAAACATTGTGTCTGCCTATTTTTAATAAAATCCGTTCAAACTCACGGATAATGTTTCGCTTATTTTAATTGAAAGATGTCAGAAATGAGCTTTAACGTTGACAGAAGTTATTAACATTCATCTCTTAACGTACACAAGTAATTTCAATCTCTTTCCAAGATCATTTTCAGAGGTAGAACGACACAAATTAAATAAATTGCAAACATTGTGTCTGCCTATTTTTAATAAAATCCGTTCAACTCACGGATAATGTTTCGCTTATTTTAATTGAAAGATGTCAGAAATGAGCTTTAACGTTGACAGAAGTTATTAACATTCATCTCTTAACGTACACAAGTAATTTCAATCTCTTTCCAAGATCATTTTCAGAGGTAGAACGACACAAATTAAATAAATTGCAAAAATATTGTGTCTGCCTATTTTTAAGGTAAAATCCGTTCAAACTCACGGATAATGTTTCGCTTATTTTAATTGAAAGATGTCAGAAATGAGCTTTAACGTTGACAGAAGCTATTAACATTCATCTCTTAACGTACACAAGTAATTTCAATCTCTTTCCAAGATCATTTTCAGAGGTAGAACGACACAAATTAAATAAATTGCAAACATTGTGTCTGCCTATTTTTAATAAAATCCGTTCAAACTCACGACAATGTTTCGCTTATTTTAATTTGAAAGATGTCAGAAATGAGCTTTAACGTTGACAGAAGTTATTAACATTCATCTCTTAACGTACAAAAACTTCAATCTCTTTCCAAGATCATTTTCAGAGGTAGAATGACACAAATTAAATAAATTGCAAACATTGTGTCTGCCTATTTTAATAAAACTATTCAAACTCACGGATAATGTTTCGCTTTATTTTAATTGAAAGATGTCAGAAATGAGCTTTAACGTTGACAGAAGTTATTAACATTCATCTCTTAACGGCCACAAGTAATTTCACCCTTTTCCAAGATCATTTTCAGAGGTAGAACGACACAAATTAAACAATTGCAAACACAATCACTTATTTTTGTCGCAAAAACTATTCAAACTCACGGATAAATGCTTATTTAATTGAAAGATGTCAGAAATGAGCTTTAACGTTGACAGAAGTTATTAACATTCATCTCTTAACGTACACAAGTAATTTCAATCTTTCCAAGATCATTTTCAGAGGTAGAACGACACAAATTAAATAAATTGCAAACATTGTGTCTGCCTATTTTTAATAAAAACTGTCTAAACTCACGGATAATGTTTCGCTTATTTTAATTGAAAGATGTCAGAAATGAGCTTTAACGTTGACAGAAGTTATTAACATTCATCTCTTAACGTACACAAGTAATTTCAATCTCTTTCCAAGATCATTTTCAGAGGTAGAACGACACAAATTAAATAAATTGCAAACATTGTGTCTGCCTATTTTTAATAAAATCCGTTCAAACTCACGGATAATGTTTCGCTTATTTTAATTGAAAGATGTCAGAAATGAGCTTTAACGTTGACAGAAGTTATTAACATTCATCTCTTAACGTACACAAGTACTCTAATCTCTTTCCAAGATCATTTTCAGAGGTAGAACGACACAAATTAAATAAATTGCAAACATTGTGTCTGCCTATTTTTAATAAAATCCGTCTAAACTCACGGATAATGTTTCGCTTATTTTAATTGAAAAGATGTCAGAAATGAGCTTTAACGTTGACAGAAGTTATTAACATTCATCTCTTAACGTACACAAGTAATTTCAATCTCTCTTTCCAAGATCATTTTCAGAGGTAGAACGACACAAATTAAATAAATTGCAAACATTGTGTCTGCCTATTTTTAATAAAATCCGTTCAAACTCACGGATAATGTTTCGTTTATTTTAATTGAAAGATGTCAGAAATGAGCTTTAACGTTGACAGAAGTTATTAACATTCATCTCTTAACGTACACAAGTAATTTCAATCTCTTTCCAAGATCATTTTCAGAGGTAGAACGACACAAATTAAATAAATTGCAAACATTGTGTCTGCCTATTTTTAATAAAATCCGTTCAAACTCACGGATAATGTTTCGTTTATTTTAATTGAAAGATGTCAGAAATGAGCTTTAACGTTGACAGAAGTTATTAACATTCATCTCTTAACGTACACAAGTAATTTCAATCTCTTTTCCAAGATCATTTTCAGGAGGTAGAACGACACAAATTAAATAAATTGCAAACATTGTGTCTGCCTATTTTTAATAAAATCCGTTCAAACTCACGGATAATGTTTCGCTTATTTTAATTGAAAGATGTCAGAAATGAGCTTTAATTGCCAAGGAAGTTATTAACATTCATCTCTTAACGACACAAGTAATTTGACCTCTTCCAAGATCATTTTCAGAGGTAGAACGACACAAATTAAATAAATTGCAAACATTGTGTCTGCCTATTTTTAATAAAATCCGTTCAAACTCACGGATAATGTTTCGCTTATTTTAATTGAAAGATGTCAGAAATGAGCTTTAACGTTGACAGAAGTTATTAACATTCATCTCTTAACGTACACAAGTAATTTCAATCTCTTTCCAAGATCATTTTCAGAGGTAGAACGCACAAATTAAATAAATTGCAAACATTGTGTCTGCCTATTTTTAATAAAAATCCGTTCAAACCACGGATAATGTTTCGCTTATTTTAATTGAAAGATGTCAGAAATGAGCTTTAACGTTGACAGAAGTTATTAACATTCATCTCTTAACGTACACAAGTAATTTCAATCTCTTTCCAAGATCATTTTCAGAGGTAGAACGACAATAAAATTAAATAAAAATTGCAAACATTGTGTCTGCCTATTTTTAATAAAATCCGTTCAAACTCACGGATAATGTTTCGCTTATTTTAATTGAAAGATGTCAGAAATGAGCTTTAACGTTGACAGAAGTTATTAACATTCATCTCTTAACGTACAAGTAATTTCAATCTCTTTCCAAGATCATTTTCAGAGGTAGAACGACACAAATTAAATAAATTGCAAACATTGTGTCTGCCTATTTTTAATAAAATCCGTTCAAACTCACGGATAATGTTTCGGTTATTTTAATTGAAAGATGTCAGAAATAGCTTTAACGTTGACAGAAGTATTAACATTCATCTCTTAACGTACACAAGTAATTTCAATCTCTTTCCAAGATCATTTTCAGAGGTAGAACGACACAAATTAAATAAATTGCAAACATTGTGTCTGCCTATTTTTAATAAAATCCGTTCAAACTCACGGATAATGTTTCGCTTATTTTAATTGAAAGATGTCAGAAATGAGCTTTAACGTTGACAGAAGTTATTGTGAACATTCATCTCTTAACGTACACAAGTAATTTCAATCTCTTTCCAAGATCATTTTCTCAGAGGTAGAACGACACAAATTAAATAAATTGCAAACATTGTGTCTGCCTATTTTTAATAAAATCCGGTTCAAACTTACGGATAATGTTTCCGCTTATTTTAATTGAAAGATGTCAGAAATGAGCTTTAACGTTGACAGAAGTTATTAACATTCATCTCTTAACGTACACAAGTAATTTCAATCTTCTTTCAAACATCATTTTCAGAGGTAGAACGACACAAATTAAATAAATTGCAAACATTGTGTCTGCCTATTTTTTAATAAAATCCGTTCAAACTCACGGATAATGTTTCGCTTATTTTAATTGAAAGATGTCAGAAATGAGCTTTAACGTTGACAGAAGTTATTAACATTCATCTCTAACGTACACAAGTAATCTCAACTTTCCAAGATCATTTTCAGAGGTAGAACGACACAAATTAAATAAATTGCAAACATTGTGTCTGCCTATTTTTAATAAAATCCGTTCAAACTCACGGATAATGTTTCGCTTATTTTAATTGAAAGATGTCAGAAATGAGCTTTAACGTTGACAGAAGTTATTAACATTCATCTCAACGTACACAAGTAATTTCCAATCTCTTTCCAAGATCATTTTCAGAGGTAGAACGACACAAATTAAATAAATTGCAAACATTGTGTCTGCCTATTTTTAATAAAATCCGTTCAAACTCACGGATAATGTTTCGCTTATTTTAATTGAAAGATGTCAGAAAATGAGCTTTAACGTTGACAGAAGTTATTAACATTCATCTCTTAACGTACACAAGTAATTTCAATCTCTTCAAGATCATTTTCAGAGGTAGAACGACACAAATTAAATAAATTGCAAACATTGTGTCTGCCTATTTTTAATAAAATCCGTTCAAACTCACGGATAATGTTTCGCTTATTTTAATTGGAAAGATGTCAGAAATGAGCTTTAACGTTGACAGAAGTTATTAACATTCATCTCTTAACGTACACAAGTAATTTCAATCTCTTTCCAAGATCATTTTCAGAGGTAGAACGACACAAATTAAATAAATTGCAAACATTGTGTCTGCCTATTTTTAATAAAATCCGTTCAAACTCACGGATAATGTTTCGTTTATTTTAATTGAAAGATGTCAGAAATGAGCTTTAACGTTGACAGAAGTTAACATTCATCTCTTAACGTACACAAGTAATTTCAATCTCTTTCCAAGATCATTTTCAGAGGTAGAACGACACAAATAAATAAATTGCAAACATTGTGTCTGCCTATTTTTAATAAAATCCGTTCAAACTCACGGATAATGTTTCGCTTATTTTAATTGAAAGATGCTTCGTGAGCAGATTAACGTTATAGAAGAGTTAACATTCATCTCTTAACGTACACAAGTAATTTCAATCTCTTTTTCCAAGATCATTTTCAGAGGTAGAACGACACAAATTAAATAAATTGAAACATTGTGTCTGCCTATTTTTAATAAAAAATCCGTTCAAACTCACGGATAATGTTTCGCTTATTTTAATTGAAAGATGTCAGAAATGAGCTTTAACGTTGACAGAAGTTATTAACATTCATCTCTAACGCACAAGTAATTTCAATCTCTTCAAGATCATTTTCAGAGGTAGAACGACACAAATTAAATAAATTGCAAACATTGTGTCTGCCTATTTTTAATAAAATCCGTTCAAACTCACGGATAATGTTTCGTTTATTTTAATTGAAAGATGTCAGAAATGAGCTTTAACGTTGACAGAAGTTATTAACATTCATCTCTTAACGTACACAAGTAATTTCAATCTCTTTCCAAGATCATTTTCAGAGGTAGAACGACATTAAATTAAAATAAATTGCAAACATTGTGTCTGCCTATTTTTAATAAAATCCGTTCAAACTCACGGATAATGTTTCGCTTATTTTAATTGAAAGATGTCAGAAATGAGCTTTAACGTTGACAGAAGTTATTAACATTCATCTCTTTAACGTACACAAGTAATTTCAATCTCTTTCCAAGATCATTTTCAGAGGTAGAACGACACAAATTAAATAAATTGCAAACATTGTGTCTGCCTATTTTTAATAAAATCCGTTCAAACTCACGGATAATGTTTCGCTTATTTTAATTTATTATGTCAGAATGAGCTTTAACGTTGACAGAAGTTATTAACATTCATCTCTTAACGTACACAAGTAATTTCAATCTCTTTCCAAGATCATTTCTAGAGGTAGAACGACACAAATTAAATAAATTGCAACATTGTGTCTGCCTATTTTTAATAAAATCCGTTCAAACTCACGGATAATGTTTCGCTTATTTTAATTGAAAGATGTCAGAAATGAGCTTTATCACATAGAAGTTATTAACATTCATCTCTTAACGTACACAAGTAATTTCAATCTCTTTCCAAGATCATTTTCAGAGGTAGAACGACACAAATTAAATAAATTGCAAACATTGTGTCTGCCTATTTTTAATAAAATCCGTTCAAACTCACGGATAATGTTTCGCTTATTTTAATTGAAAGATGTCAGAAATGAGCTTTAACGTTGACAGAAGTTATTAACATTCATCTCTTAACGTACACAAGTAATTTCAATCTCTTCCAAGATCATTTTCAGAGGTGTGGAGTTATAGTAACAAAAAACAACCGCATAAGTGTGTTGCTAAAAAAGACTTTAATTTTTTTTTTCTGCTTTAAATATAACGGTTGACAAATGATGATGATCTCGAAATGAGATTGAAAGTACTTGGGTACATTGAGAAATGAATGATAATAATATCTCTCAACGTTACAGCCCATTTCTGACATCTTTCAGTTATAATACGCGAAAGATTATCCGGATTTTATTAAAAATAAGCAGACACAATTGTTTACAACTTATTCAATCTGACATCTCTAATATATATATATATCTGCGGATGACTATATATATATATATATATATATATATATATATATATAATAATAATAATAAAACCGACTCTGTACGTATTCTAATCTTAAAATGTTACACAAGTAATTTTTAAAGACCACGAATAACCAGCAGAATCTAACTCCGTTATTGTCCTCGGCTATAGAGCTTTGGACAAAGAGGGGAAAAAAAAGAAAACTGCGTAGGACCGACAATACATACGGTTTTTCACAGTAAAGAAAAAAAACCCTCAAACGGAATATATTTTATATTTTTTATTTTTTTTATTTTTTTATTTTTTTTTTCTCTTTCCTCAAGCAACCCCTTCCCCCAAATGGGTTAGTCTTTAATAGGTGTCTATTTATTTGATTAGTCCTTGGTCTGCCTTTGCCCTGACGAGCCGTTGTGCGAAACCGCGGTAGGTCTTGGCGATCTTGCGATTTTTTTCGTGTATATATATATATATATATATATATATATATATATATATATATGGGGGGATATGGTATACAGGTGTGTGTAAAATAGGTATGCTGTAATGACAAGCAAACCGTGTGGACAAACCTTATTGTATTGATTATCTACGTGTACGTATTGTATTGATTTAACAACTGTATACCTATTTTTCCAAAGCCCCTGAATAACCATAAAGTCCAAATATTATGGTTGACGATGCAATTTTGTAATTCCATTTATTTCTTTCCCTTCAGTACTTCATCAATATTATACTAAACTAACAACAGAACACATCCCATTGAACATTTATCATTCATAATTCACCGGAAGAATAATTTCCTTCCCGCCAGAAATCTTCATTACATATAGATATATTATTTCTCTATTTGTATTCAGTTTTATGATGATGTAGCAATGCGATACATTTCGAAACACACAGTTGTTGTTATTGTTGTTGTTGTTTTTGTTGGTGTTATTGTTGTTGTTATTCTTCTTCTTCTTCTTCTTCTTCTTCTTCTTCTTCTTCTTCTTCGTCATCGTCTTTTATTTATTCTTTTCTACCGCTTACTATTTTTTCTTTTTTGTTTTATTCTTGATAGTCACCGAAGGTCTGTCATTTATCCTTTCTTTTCTTTTCTTCCTCTTCTGTATTGTTTTCTTCTTTCTCTTCATCGTAATTGCCGACGTATATCTTTCATTTGTTTCTTTTCTTCCACATCTCACTTCTTCTTCTTCTTCTTCTTCTACTTCTTCTTCATCATCATCATCGCCTTGATCTAACATTTACTCTTTCTTTACTGCTATCTCCTCTCCCTTGTTGTTCTTGTTTTTCGTTGTCACCGCCCAAGCGATGATCTATTATTTCCTTTCCGCCTTCTCCTCTCACTACTCCTCCTCTTGAGTTTTCGCATTCAACTTGGCCCCAGAGTTAGTCTCTCCTTTTCGTTTCCGCTTCCTACTCTTCCTTCTCTTTTTTTTTATTTTAGCCGGCTTGGTTGTCATATATTTTCTTTCTGCAGCATTCTTCTTCTTCTTCTTCTTCTTCTTCTTCTTCTTTAATCTGTCATTTATTCAGTCCTTTCCTTTCTACCCCCTCCTTCCTCATTGCCGCCTTGGTCTATGATTTAATCTTTCATTTCAGCTTCCTCCTCTTCATTCTCCTCTTTTTTGTTTTTCTTCACCCCGCTTTGGTCTGTCACATATTCTTTCCTTTTCTTTCCGACTCCTATTCTTCCTTCTTCTACTTCTTTTTCGCCCTGGCCTGTCATTTATTTTTTTCTTTCCAACTCTTCCTATTCCTCCTTTTTCTTCATCGCTGCCTTCGTCTGTCATTTATTCTTTCCTTTCGTCGTCCTCCTCCTCTTCCTCCTCCTTCTTTGTCACTGCCTTGGCCTGTCATTTTATGTTATGTTTTTCTGCCTTCTACTACTCCTATCCCTCCGCCTACTTCCTTGTCACCGCCTTCGTCTGTAAGCCATTCTTCTCGTTCCCTCCCACCTCCTCCTCTTCGTTCTTCTTCACGGCCTTCATCGGTGAGATATTCTTTGCTTTCCGGGTCCTACTTATTGTCACCTTCATCAATCATCATCATTTTCTTTTTCTTCTTCATCTTCATTGGTCCGTCATTTATTCTTTGCTTTCCACCTCGTTCTCCTATTTCTTCTTTTTCTTCGTCTTCTTCTTGATCAGTCTTTTATTCTTTACTTTCCGCTTCCCCCTCTTCTTCTTCTTCTTCTTCTTCTTCTACGACTTGGTCTATGATTTATACTTTTCTTTCTGCTTCCTAATCCTCCTTTTCCACCATTTCCTTATCTTCTTCCTTCTCCCCTCCTCCTCCTCATTTTTCATCGTCAATGCTGTGATATTATATATATATATATATATATATATATATATATATATATAATCTTTTCTTTTCCTTTTCTTTTGGCCAGCTCCTCTTCTTTCTTTGCTTCTTTGTCGCCGCCTAGATCTTCCAATTTTTTCCCACCTCCTGCTTCTCCTCTTCTTCTCCTTCCGTCGTCTTCTTCACTGCTTTGGTCTTGTTTCCACTTTCTATTCTTCTTCTTCTTCTTCTTCTTCTGCTTCTTCTTCTTCTTCTTCTTCTTCTTCTTCTTCTTCTTCTTCTTCTTCTTCTTCACGGTCTTTACCTGAGATTTATTCTTCCCTTTCGGCTACTTCTTCTTCTTCTTTTTCTTCGTCGCCGCCTTGATCTGTCATTTATTCTTTGCTTGTCTTTCCTTTCCGCTTCTTTCAATTACTTCTTCTTCTTCACGGGTCTTTCATTTATTCTTTCCCTTCCCCCTCGCCCTTCCACTTTTCTTCTTTCTTCTTCCTATTCTTCATCGTCACATTTATCATTCATTTATACATCATTGTGTCTTTCTGGCTCTTCCTCTTTCTTTTTCTTCTACACCCCCTTAGAATGTCGTTTACCCTCTCCTTTACAATTCTTCCTTTTCATTTATTCTTTCTCACCGCTCTCTTCTGTCATTTTACTTTCCTTTCCGCCTCTTTTTTCTCCTCCTCTTCTTCTTCTTCTTCTTCTTCTTCTTCTTCTTCTTCTTCTTCTTTACTGCTTTGATCCGTCATTTGTTCTTTCATTTTCTTTCCGTGTCCATCTATTCATTTTTCTTTTTTTTCTTCTTCTTTGTCTTCTTCACCATCTTAGTCTGTAAATTATTCTTTTCATTCTGTTTCCTCCTATTCCGTCATCTTCTTTATCTCTTTCTTCTTTTTCGTCACCTCGAAGGTGTGAGCAAATTGTTGAGGGAGCGGTCCTTGGAAGAGGTACCAACAGAAAAATTACTGAGAGAGACAAGAGACAGAGCCAAGTGGAAGTCCATGATCGCCTACATCCTGAAGGGACACGGTACGTGAAGAAGAAGAAGAAGTTTCATAATGTCAGATTGAATAAGTTATAAACAATTGTGTCTGCTTATTTTTAATAAAATCCGTTCCTACTCACGGATAATCTTTCGCGTATTATAACTGAAAGATGTCAGATTTCTGACATCTTTCAGTTATAATACGCGAAAGATATGATATTCTTATCATTCATTTCTCAATGTACCCAGTACTTTCAATCTCATTTTGAGATCATCATCATTTCGTTCCTTACCATTACATTTTCTTCTTCTTTGTCTCCTTTTACTTTGTCTTCTTCACTTGTTATTTATTCTAATCATTTCGTGGCCACCTCCTACTTTTCCTTCTTCTTCCTCTTTTTTTCCGTCACTGACTTTGTCTGCGATTTCTCCTTTATTTTCAGGCTCCTCCTCCTCCTCCTCGTCAGTCTTTTTCTTTGTATTAATATTATTATTCGTCACTGCCTTGCCCAATTTGTATGTGGGCGTTTAGTATATTTTGTCTTTTCACTATTTCTCGGAATCTCTGTTCTGTCAACACAGACTTCATACAATCTCTTTATATAGGTCATGCGCTGCTTTCTTCCATACCTAATGCCTGCAGTATGTCCCATGAGCTATCAGTCTATCAGTGCACACACAATAATCACATTCATGAACACACACACATTCAATATTTCTATCACACACACACACACACACACACACACACACACACACACACACACACACACACACACATAGTCTCTACTTCCTAAGTCATAAGCTTAGGAAGTAGAAACTCCGACTGACACCAAATCAGTCGAATTTCGATCTCGGCCAGAAGTAAGTACGTGTCTAGCCGCATTGATAATCTGTGATACAGCGAAACAGGCTTGTAGATGTGGATTGTGGTGCAGGATGGGCGTTGTGGTGCAGTGGTTATCGAATCGGAATGAGAAATCGGGAAACCAAGTTCGAATTCCACTTGAATTCATTGCATTCACGTACGCACAAGTACTCTTGGAAATGGTATTAATCCGTCTCTTCCTTCCAGTTATGGGCTAAATAACAGGACAGATCAGGTGCTATAGCCTTGGCTGGCAACCAATCTACCGCAGAAATCAATGGCAACCTACTCCAGGAAAATCTTCTGCCAAGACAGTCATGTCTCTTTTGAGACAGGATCGCCCAAGCGTGTATCACGCATAGCACTGACTGATTACTGAATGACAGAGTGAATCGGGTTCTATATCACTGGTTTGCAACCAGTCTACTGCAGAATGTAATGGCAACCTATTGCGGGAAAAACTTCTGCCTAGTCAGTCGTGTCTCTTTCGAGACACGATCGCCCAAGCGTGTTTCTCTTATGGCACGTAACTGACTGACTTTTATAAAAAGCGTTTTTAATACATACAAAAAATAACATTTAACATTGTTTCCAACCAGGAAATTTAAAAAATAGCTGTTTGTTATTTTTTAGACGTTCCTGAGTTTTTATTATTTTATTTTTACCTTTTGCAAATGAACGCGTCGACGTGACGACAGTTAGATATAATTCCAGTTCTTTTATTTTTTCCAATCCCTACATGTTCTGACGAGGAAAATGCAATCTCTGTATGGGGTTGAAGCTGGAAATAAGAGAATTAAAAAATAAACAAAAATAGTTTCATTTCCATAAAGAACTTACAATTACGTTTGTCCACAACCACTGGTTTTTCTCTTTAAATTTGTGGCTTGCGGATATATCATTATTTGCACTAGTTACTATTGTCCTCAACATTGTTGTTATTGTCACAACGAATAGATTGTTAGTATTCCACAATCAACGTCTAGAGAAATCTCGTCAAGTTCTTATATTTGGTACATCTCAGTGATTTTTTCATTTTATTCTTTTTAATCAATTTACACCAAGTAAAGCGGGATCGCCACTAGTGTGCAGGGGGGTTATAGTGAGAGTTAAGACTCGGTATAGTGGATATGCATTGTGGATTCGGAACGTGACATTTTGGTGCCGAGTTCAAATTCAAGTTGAATTCCTTGCATTCACTTACGCACAAACAAACTTGGAAAAGGTATTAATCTGTCTCTTCTATCCAGTTATGGGTAAAATAATAGGACATATTGGGTTCTATAGTCTTTGCTGGCAACCAGCCTACGGCAGAAAGCAATAGCAACCTACTGCAGTCAGTCATGTCTCTTTCGAGAAATGATCACCCAAAGCGTGTATTGGCACTAAAATGTACTGACTGAAAGGGACCCTTGAGGAAAGGATAAAATACGAATGGGTTTCAAGTAGATAACAATTGACGTAGCATATAATTTTTTTGGAGATTGTAGCTAATCAGGAAACAAATAAACGGAAACGAGTTGTATAGGTGGGAAGTTCGAGAAACTATTGTAGTAGAAGTTGCTGTTATATTTAACTATGTCAACAGCAAAATGGTAGAACATATTAGCACCGTTAAATTCATGTGGTCGAGGTACCAGAAAAAAAAGCCTATCAGAGCAGTTGCCAAGAAAATATTTGTAGAAGATACATATAAACATGTAGAAATTTCTTTTTAAAGCCACAAATTTTCTTTCAGCAAGTCAAGTTAATTACCATACATGATACACGCTTGGGCGATCATATCTCGAAAGAGACATAACTGACTGGGCAGAAGATTATCCCACAGTAGGTTGCCATTGCTTTCTGCGGTAGACTGGTTGCCAGCCAGCAATGAATTCAACTGGGCTCTCTGATTTCTCATTCCGAGCACCACAAAGAGCAAAAGCAGTGCTTTGCCTAGACATTATTAGAAATTTAAAAACAATAACAGGAATCCAATTATTACCTGGAATATCGTTGCTAAATCCAAATCTTACAAATCTTATAGACGAAAGTCACGTGACGCCGGAGAGACAGTGACTGAAGTCGACATGTCAAGTCAAGACCGAATACATTAGTGTTGTGTTATGGAAGTTAGTAGGAAAGGAAGACATAAACACTGGACTTGTAACAACAAGGTATATTGAAAAAACAAGAAACAGGAAGAGTAAGTCTGAGTGGAAACCTCCTCTCAGCTGCGACAAATAGTCTATATCTGTATACTCCCTGGCGTCTGTCCTGCGTCTGCGCGTACAGAACCAAGCCGATATTTGTAATGAACGGAACAGTCCATTATAGAGGGGTTTTACCCTAACAATTAGAAATTCTTCCTAGCAGAATCTTTATTATTTGTTCTATTTGCACACGGAATATTGTCAGCATCATTGCCGTTGTTATCACAACGAATAGATTGTTCTCGTTCTACACTCAACGTCTAGGGAGCTCACGTCAAATTCTTAAATTTACTACTACTCTCTCATTGATTGCTCAGGTTTTATATATGTTATGGTGAAACACAACTATTCCACAGATAATGGACTCTCCCTCCTATATTAATAAGAGTTAACAGGAAGTTAACGGGGGAAAGTTCTTGAGAAGTTCTTGGGAAGTTCATAGGAGTTCTTTAGAGTTCTATTAGAGTTCAGTAGAACTACTAGGCAGTTAGTATTAGTCGCCAGTTAGCCGAATACTAAGGAGTGAGTTTTCAGTGGAAGATTACCAAGTTTTTAAGATTTTGGGTGCGTTAAGTCGATTACAAACTTACATAGCACTTTTATGACCTTCAGCGTGAGAAACTACTCCACAGCAAAAATGAAAAGGAAAACGCAGTGGCAAAAGTGCTCAAAATTAAAAAAGAAATAGATACGGTTCCTGGATGTTATGGGGAAACACCTATTCCTCAGATAATGGACTATCCCTCCTATATTAATAAGATTTAACAGGAAGTTAACTCGAGAGGTTCTTGGGAAGTTCATAGAAGTTTTTAGAAGTTCTAGAGTGTTCTTTAGAGTTCTATTGGAGTTCAGTAGAGATACTAGGCAGTTGATATTAGTCGGCAGTTAGCCGAATACTAAGGAGTCAGCTTTCAGTGGAAGATTACCAAGTTCCTAAAATTTTGGGTGTGTTAAGTCGATTAGCAACAGACATAGCACGATTATAATTTTCAGTGCGAAAACTATTCCACAACAATATAATAAGCTATTCTTTTGTAATCTATATATCTTTATATCCAGTCTTCTTACTGGATAACTGCATCTCGTGTTCTGAATTTCTCGTAGTTTACGTTAACTGTTTCAGTTCAAAATTTCTTGTAGGTTACACGGCTCGGAATACACCTGATGAAGTCTTCGGGGAACAATGATCGAAACCAAGTTGATGACAATTGCCCACTTGTAAATAACCACTGGAGTTAAGATAAAACATTATATAATCTCCTCAGTATCTGGCCGATATAGTACTATATAGTAATAAACCTCATAGTAAATATGCAGATATTCCTTAAAGCGATATATATTCACGTGCTGTTGTAGGTCCTGATTATGGAAAGAGTATCAGTTCATCCCTAAATTAAATAGGTTTGATGTTGTGCATGAGTTAATTTAAATATGTTATATTTTACGTATCAGTTAATCATTAAATTAAATATGTTTGATTTTGCGTATCATTTAATCTCTAACTTAAATATGTTTGATTTTGCGTATCATTTAATCTCTAACTTAAATATGTTTCATTTTGCGTATCATTTAATCTCTAACTTAAATATGTTTCATTTTGCGTATCATTTAATCTCTAACTTAAATATGTTTCATTTTGCGTATCATTTAATCTCTAACTTAAATATGTTTCATTTTGCGTATCATTTAATCTCTAACTTAAATATGTTTCATTTTGCGTATCATTTAATCTCTAACTTAAATATGTTTCATTTTGCGTATCATTTAATCTCTAACTTAAATATGTTTCATTTTGCGTATCATTTAATCTCTAACTTAAATATGTTTCATTTTGCGTATCATTTAATCTCTAACTTAAATATGTTTGATTTTGCGTATCATTTAATCTCTAACTTAAATATGTTTCATTTTGCGTATCATTTAATCTCTAACTTAAATATGTTTCATTTTGCGTATCATTTAATCTCTAACTTAAATATGTTTCATTTTGCGTATCATTTAATCTCTAACTTAAATATGTTTCATTTTGCGTATCATTTAATCTCTAACTTAAATATGTTTCATTTTGCGTATCATTTAATCTCTAACTTAAATATGTTTCATTTTGCGTATCATTTAATCTCTAACTTAAATATGTTTCATTTTGCGTATCATTTAATCTCTAACTTAAATATGTTTCATTTTGCGTATCATTTAATCTCTAACTTAAATATGTTTCATTTTGCGTATCATTTAATCTCTAACTTAAATATGTTTCATTTTGCGTATCATTTAATCTCTAACTTAAATATGTTTCATTTTGCGTATCATTTAATCTCTAACTTAAATATGTTTCATTTTGCGTATCATTTAATCTCTAACTTAAATGTTTCATTTTGCGTATCATTTAATCTCTAACTTTAATATGTTTCATTTTGCGTATCATTTAATCTCTAACTTAAATATGTTTGATTTTGATTTTTTCGGTGTATAACCTCTATTATTGCTGAGATCTAAATATCCTGTACGAAATTTTATTTGAATTTTAGAGACAATGATTTTAGTGCTACAGGCTTCACTAATTAATCCATAGCTGAGAAGAAAGTTAATTCGTATCTTTCCTAAGGATATTTACGCATAAATGAATGTAACAAACACAATCAGATAGGAACTCTCCGATTAACAATTCTGATCTATTATTTATTACGTCACTCGAACATCCAAGTTTGCAGCATCTGGTATTTCCAAGCGGTCACCCATCTAGGTACTGACTAGGTTCGACGTTGCTTAATAACTTAAATATGATAGATGATTTAATTTTATCCGCCGTTTTTTACATCTTTTTGAACATGTTTTTTTTTTCATTGTCCATTCGTTTATTTTTGGAATGAATATGAAACGTATATTTCTTTTGAACATCAAGTCTCTATGAAAGTTTTTATTATTTTTTTGTTATTGTCGTTGTGGCGCAGTGGATATCGGCTCGGAACGAGAAATCAGGTAGCCGAGTTCGAATTCCAGCTGAATTCATTGCTTTCACTTACGCGCTAATACCCTTGGGAAAGGTATTGACCCGTCTCTTCCCTCCAGTTATGGGTTAAATAACAGGACAGATTGGGTTCTATAGCCTTGGTCGGCAACCAGTCTACCGCAGAAAGCAATGGCAACCTACTGCGGGATAATCTTCTGCCCAGTCAGTCATGTCTCTTTCGAGACATGATCGCCCAAGCGTGTTTCACGTACGGCACTTAACTGACTGACCACAAGTAATGAATAAAATCAATAAGACGCATTGGGTTTTTGATTGTCAAAGAACATAACGCGTTTAATTTTGGAATTAATATAAATCACATTTTTTATAAGGTTCAAATTTATGTTAGACTTTGAATTGTTTTAAACCATTTTGCTTCAAGTAAGAGAAACAGTCCCTAACACTCAATGGGGTTATTAAGTTCAAAGGATATGAAAATAACAAAAACATTATCATAAATATAAACTTTTTATTCATCTGATGTACTGAAAGAAAAAGCTGGATGAGGTTTTTTCTATCATCAACATCATTTATCCATCACACTCAGATGGTGCATAAGGCAGCGACTTTTTATTCCTGTTTGTGTAACAAACTGTTTTTTTACGGGGCAGGGTTGTTAGCCCTGAGCCCAACCCCCAATCCTGGAGGACCGGTGGACCATTCTTGGTCCTTACGTTTACGGCACCTGGTATTCCCAAATGGTCACCCATTTAAGTACGGACCAGGCTCGATGTTGCTTAAATTCGGTGATCGGACGGGAATCGGTGTATTGAACACGATATAGCCGTACACGTAGGTTTTCTTTAGTTTGTATTAATTAATTTCCTCATTCGTGAACCATTCACATTGCTTTGATCCAGTCACCATAATGATATAATACCACATTGACTCGATAATTTTATCTCGTTCTCAAAGAAATAAAATACAGGTTATAAATAAGGTTAGTAGAACTTTTAAAATTACAAACGAGAAAAAAATGCAGTGACAAGGAAAAAATAATTTACTCATTTCTAAAAGGATAAAATATTTTCAGTTGCCGCGAACACCCCACTAAACAAAACGGCAACACACATTTTTTTATTATTTATGGAGAATTTAAAGCAAAATAAAATTAAGCATTTTGAAAAATGTTTGTATTTTATCCCTTTCTCTCAAAAAAAAAAAAAAAAAAAAAGATTGGGGGAATATTGCAGTCGTATTTGAAATAGATTTGCTAATTCATATCTTTACAATGGATATGACGGTAAACTGCATCCGGCAGCAAGGACTTTGATTGGGCGGTTGTGAGGAGCATAGAACAATCTCTTAATTGTTGTTGCTTCCAGGTCCACCCTGACCCGGAGTGGTTGCACCCGTTAGGGTCCCAGTTATGGGCAAATAGTTGACACTTAAACTGGGTTCGAAACACTATGAAAGTATAAAAATAATCTTTTATAGATATATGTACATAAAAATACTTTTATAGAAAAATATACATTTTGAAGGAAAAAAAATTATTAGCAGCATTATTTCAATACAAAACTAGAACTTATTTTTCTAAAATAAAAATTTAAAAATATTTTTCATCAAAATTTGACTAAATAAACCTTCTCATTATAACCGAACATTAAAAAAAATACCTTAAAATCCCCACCTTTTTGGCATTGAATAACCTACAGAGGTTGAAATGCCGTTAAACAAAAACTCAGACTCATAATCTTTACAATGTTGACAGAGTTCAAAAGTTTCTACAAATATTTGTGGATGATGAATTGTTTCTCTTGATATAATTCCTTTTCCACAGACAAATTGTCGCCAGTCTCGTGTTATTATTTCCATCGAAAATATTCTGACACGAAATATTCATTGTACCTACAAGTTCAGACCTTTACATCTAAACCTGTCATGTAACGTAAACATGGTTTCTTTCATATTCAAATAGTTCGAAGGATTTCCTATTCGGAGAGCTTCTTCCAAAGGTCTACAGCTCTGAGGATTCCTGAGAGGATAAATCCCAGATCACAACAATCTTAACCACTCATTATCTATTCTATATGTCCTAATAATATGCGCTTCTTAAGTTATCCGTTATGACCTCACCCCATTCTTCTTCTTCTACGTGCCTTGTCCTTTCAGGAAGTAGGCGATCATGGCATTGCATATCTCCCTCTACCTGGTGGCCCTTAGCACGCTTTCTCCTGTTATACCACGCAACACTCGTTCTGCCATCAACTTGCCCAAGCCCGTCATGTATGTTACACATTGGTCTCTTCTGTTTCGCCTTCCATCTATCTGACCTGTGAGTATCAGATTCTCCAAGCCCTCATTCCTCATTGCATGTCCAAGGAGCTTCAGCTGTTTTTTCCTGATGCTCAGTATTAATTTTCTTTTCGTTACTATTCCTCCCAAAACTTCATCATTGCTCACATGCTCGATCCATGATATCAGCAGCATCCTTCTGTAAAAACCCATTTTAGTTGCTTCAGGTTTATTCTGTCATCTTTGATAAGATATTGCCATATTAAAGAACTGACATCACATCAGTAACTTATAGTGGGTTATCCGTTCTAGTGAAACTTAGTTGTGTGCTGACACAGATTAACTGAATTTGGCCTCGTTAGTAGATTACCAACTATAAGTTATAAAAGGGGTTATAAAACAAGAAAATCAAATTGAGTATAGAAACAACATTTATATATACACAGATACCAATTAAGGTTTTCTAAAAAATAAAGTAGTGTCTTTAGGATGGGTTCAAACGACGTTAAGATGTTCATAGCAATAAATGCTGAAAAGAGAGTTTGTGCGCTTATATATGTGAGCGTTTGTCAGTTAGGAATGTCTTTGATGTCTCCGCTCCGGGGTCGGATAAATAGATCATGGGACAGCGAAGAAGGTAAGTGGGAAAGGCGAGGCGAGCATGGTATGATTGCTTGACGTGGTCAAGGGACGTGCTAATTACGCTCGTACTTTCTCAACTGGCAATGCTTTCTGTGTCGGCTTTTTATTTCGTCTTTGTGGGTCCCAGCAGGTCATTAGGGAATTCACACCTGTATTTAATTTTGGGTTTCCCATTGGATGATAATAAAATTCGCGTAGGCTTGCGAGCTGGAATTTGATATATCATTAATTTTTGGTTTTCTGCCGGAACATATGCGTGGAGCTGGGTGCGAAAAGACCAGTTTTAGTCATTTGCTTTCTGGTCTTGAGAGTGCAAACATCCGGTCCCTCGCATTGCTTGGTATCACCACAAACTCTATACCTAGAGGGGTACTTGGGCATTTTATTGACTGGGAGAAAAATATAATAATAGTAATATAATAATTCTATGCAAAAAAATGATCACTCAATCAAACAGTGAAAATGCATACTACTGACTTGCTTTCAGCAAGCAAGCAGAGAATGTTATTAACACGCATAAAAGGACAGGGACTAAAAGTGAACGAGAAAATTGAGAATGGAGAGGATTGATTCCAAAACAAGAGTTTAACAGAATTAAAGACACGAAGTTTTGATTGCAGTAGCATTTACATTTTTAGAGACACTTGGTATTAGGGAAGCAAGTAATCGAAAGGGAAATGAGACTGTTGGAGTAGAAATAACTGTTGCATTTAGCTATTTCAACAGTGAAAAGTGGGACCTAAGTGTATGTCTAGTCAGTCAGTTGAGTGACATATGTGATACACGCTTAGGCGATCATATCTCGAAAGAGAAATGACTGATTGAGCAGAAGATTATTCCGTAGTAGGTTGCCATTGCTTTCTGCAGTAGACTGGTTGCCAGCCAATCTGTCCTGTTATTTAACCCACAACTGGAGAGAACAGACGGATTAATACCTTTCCCAAGGGTATTTGCGCGTAAATGAATGCAAAAAATCCAACTGGAATTCGAACACGGCTCCCCGATTTCTCGTTCCGAGCTGATATCTACAGCACCACAACGCACTTGTCTAGTAGCACGTTTAAATAATTGCATTCGGAGCAACAGGAAATCGACTGAAATCGAGATGCCTGGTCAGAGACTATTATATTTCCGACCCTTCTTTTAATATTATCAAGAATCTCTTAATGTACAACTGAGGTACCAGACCATATATGGCAGCAGTATTCTATTGATTGATTCTCTTTCTACGGTATATCAAGCCTTAGAATATTTTTGATGGAAATAATGACACGAGATATACGACAATTTGTCAGTGAGAATGGTGTTGCATGAAAGAAAACCATTTATCATCCACAAAGATTCGTTGAAGCTTTTGAACTCTATTAACATTGTAAAGAGAGAAATTAGTAACTACATCTCTGATAATACAGCAATACTTCCCACTATTATCATTATGATAATAGGGGATAAAAAGTACAAACATTTATCGCACCCGGCCGGAAGCTACGAACGGCTGCTCAAATGTCTAAAACGCGTCACTCCGGAAAAGAAAGCGAGGCCATCAATTTCCGGTGACTCAGCATTTCCAGGGACCAAAACGCTGAAAAATAACAACAAAGCAAAGTATAAACACACACAAGCGCTCGCACACAAAAACAATACTCTGAAACTAATCTATATATACATGGGGTGCAAACAAAACCCATGTGTACATTCGAAAGTGGAGAGAGAAATTGTTACTAACCAAACAAGAGATTACTAGCTCGGCAATGTTGCAGACCATAGCCGACAGAACATGGCCGATGTTTCTCAACCAAAGAGAGGAGCGGGACCTGGGGTTGAGCGACGTGCTCCCCCTACCACCAGCGCCTGGCCGACTTTGCCACTCGCCATAGCAGCAGCCGCAACCAAATTCCAGCAGCCCAGCAGCAGCCGCCAGAAGCCAGCAGGAGCAGTCACGCAGTAGCAGCAGCCGTCCCTAGCCCAACCTGCCAACTCCAGCAGCAGCAGCAGCCACATTCTAACAGTCCTTTTTAGGACTCTCTGTTTACATAGATCTAGTCCTTTTAAGGGCTTCCCGTTTCTGTTATGCACAAGTCCTTTTAAGGGCTCTTCAATTACATATGCGATAGCCCTTTTCAGGGCTAACCTGCCCCCAAGCAGCAGACGCACCAAGCAGGCAGAAGCAGCTGAAGCACCAGGCAAGAACAGCAGACGCACCAAGCAGGCAGAAGCAGCTGACGTACCGGGCAGAAGCAGCAGACGCACCAAGCAGGCAGAAGCAGCAGACGCACCAAGCAGCTGACGCACCAGGCAGACACATCAGGCAGAAGCAGCCGCCAGCAAGTGCAGCCAACTCCAGCAGCGGCAGCCACACTCTACAATAGTCCTTTTTAGGACTCTCTGTTACATTGATATAGCCCTTTTAAGGGCTTTCCGTACTGATATGCACAAGTCCTTTTAAGGGCTCTTCATCTACATATGCAATAGCCCTTTTCAGGGCTAACCTACTTGAGCAGCAGGAGCAGTAGACACAGCGGGCGCACCAGGCAGATCCCGGCTACACTCACGACCGTACGTCTAAAGACAGCCGGAGCGGAATTTGCAACGACCAACTTCGCACCAGTACTACCCAGCCAGCTACCGGCTTACCGTCTTGGAACCTAGCGATCCCATCAATCAGCACCGGCGACCCAACGAAGTTTCTGTAAAACATTATTTTGCCGGCTTAGGCAAATAAAAACTTGGTTGAAACGTATAAACCCTCGATTTCGTTGTCCTTGATTTGATCGTATTGCTTTAACTCACAGCGGGGTTAACGGCACCTTTTCTGTCGATAGCCCCGCAACAAGTGGTGACCGCCGACGTTTGATATTTACGATCGATCAAAATGGCAACAGACGAGTGGAACCAGCACGCTCCCATAAACGTAGTGATGCCGCCCTCAAGCCTACCCCCATACAACCACCAAAACACAAGAAATTGGTTTCTTCAACTCGAAGCAATCTTCTCGGTACGGAGGATATCGTCGCAACAGACAAAATTTGCCTACGTAGTGCAAGTTCTGCCACCTTCAGTGGTCGACGAAGTGGTAGACATCTTGGAAAATGTACCCGAGCAGGAGCCATATACCTGTTTAAAGAACGCAGTTCTAAAACGTACCGGCCGTACGGACGAGGAGCTACTCCGCGAACTTTTCACCAACGTTACCAAGGGTGACAGAACACCCTCACAACTCCTACGCTTTATGAGGAGCCGACTGGGAAAACATTCGATGGACGAATCTATTCTGCGTGAACTGTGGATGGACAAGCTGCCCACCACTATAACACAGATATTAGCGCCGATCGCGGAAAACACGCCACTGGACCAGGTAGCAGACTCCGCCGACCGTATCGCAGCAAAACTGGACCAAGGAGTGTGTGCCATGCGGTACCCAGACGACACACCGACAAAAGATGAGGATCTACGAAAAACGGTAACTGAAATGCAACAGCAGCTACAGGACATACGTCTACTCCTCAACAGCAAACCAAGAGACCCGAAGCCGATAGCCAACAATTGGCGACGGAGAACACGGAGTACCAGCAGGGATCGACGAACCGACTCAGAATTATGCTGGTACCATCAAAGATTTGGTAATAGGGCAAAACATTGCTCGGCACCCTGCAAACACAGTTCCAGGCCAAATTCGGGAAACGAGAATACCGGCAGGTAGGAGCGGCAGAGCCCGCCGGTGAAAACACACAGAGCCGCCTTTTTTACGTTTGGGACCAAAAAAACCGCATTAAATTTTTAGTGGACACAGGCGCAGTCATCAGCGTGATACCCCACAGAGGAAAACATGACCAAAAGGCGGCCCTCTATAAGCTCCAGGCAGCAAACGGTTCAGCGATTGAGACGTATGGCACCAAGACACTGACGCTCAATATCGGCATGCGGCGCGATTTTACCTGGACTTTCACCCAAGCAAACGTAAAAACGCCAATACTTGGAGCAGACTTCCTGGCTCACTATGACCTAGCTGTACACATGAATACGAGAACCTTAGCAGATAACACCACAAACATTTCTGTCAAAGGCACCCCCTCTCGACAAAACACCACAGGAATCAGCGTAACAGCCTACCACGGACGAGAATACAGCGAAATCCTGAACAGATATCCAGACATCATTCAGCCACTCGCGGGCACCGGTCCGGAGAAGCACCAAACACAGCATCATATCAAGACCAGCGGACAGCCAACATTTTCCCATCCACGACGCCTCCCTCCTCATAAACTGGAATACGCAAAAAAGGAATTCAACGAGATGTTAAAGGACGGATTCATCCGACCCTCCGACAGCCCATACGCCTCTCCCCTACATCTCGTACCCAAACCAGGAAGCACGGACTTTAGGGTATGCGTCGATTACAGAAGATTAAACGCCACGACCATACCTGATCGCTACCCAGTCCCCCATATACACGATTTCGCCTCAGGATTACAAGGCACACGCGTCTTCTCTAAAATAGACCTAACGAAAGCCTACCACCAAATCCCCATAGCTCCGGAGGACATCCCAAAGACTGCAGTAACCACTCCCTTCGGCCTCTTTGAATACGTCAAGATGCCTTTCGGCCTGAGGAATGCAGCACAAACGTTCCAACGTTTTATTGACGAGGTACTGCGCGGCCTCACGTATGCATATGCTTACATTGACGACATCCTCATAGCCAGTACGGATGCGAAGGTGCACAAACAACATCTAAACGAAGTTTTCCACAGGATAGAACATTACGGACTTCGGCTAAACATTGACAAATGCATTTTCGGAGCATCTGAGGTAAACTTCTTAGGCCACCACATCGACGCATACGGAATCACGCCGTTACCTGAGAAGATCGACGCAATCAAAAATTTTCCCACGCCTACATCCACGAAACAAATCAGGCGATTTGTCGGGATGATAAATTTTTACCGTAGGTTCATCCCCGACTGTTCGACAATTCTTTCCCCTCTGACGAACCTCATAGAACGAAAGAATAAGCAAGTCAGACTAGAAGGAGAATCCTTGCAGGCCTTCGAAACGGCGAAGACAGCACTGAGAAATTTCACTAGACTCTCGTTTATTGAAAATGACCCGGAAACTAGGATCTTTCTCACAACCGACGCTTCCGACGTTGGAATAGGAGCAGTAGTAGAGCAGCAAGTAAACATGGTAAGAAAGCCGATAGCTTTCTTCTCGGCTAAACTTTCTGCAACCCAGAGAAGATATAGTACCTTCTCACGGGAACTCCTGGCCATCTACCTGTCTATCCGTCATTTCCGACATCTCCTGGAGGGCAGACACTTTACGATCTTCACAGATCACAAACCGCTGACCAACGCAATGAATGTCAACGCAGACAAATACACATCCAGGGAAACACGTCACCTGGACTACATTTCTCAGTTTACGACGGACATTCAACACGTAAAAGGGAAATACAATACTGTCGCAGACACATTGTCCAGAACTGATGTCAACTCCATGGATAACACTATCTTGAGCCAGGAGCTGATAGCCGACGAACAAAAGGGTGATACAACAATACCCGACCTCATTAAGGAAACTTCATTGAAACTGCAGGAATTCCCTTGTCCATTTAGCAGTAAAACCCTTTTCTGCGACACCACACTTAATACTCCGAGACCATACATTCCACCACCTCTCAGGAAAACAGTATTTCTCCATTTCCACAATATATCCCATCCGAGCAAGCGAGCAACCGTCAGGCTTATCGCTGATCGATTCGTGTGGCCTAATATGAAGCAAGACATCCGGAATTGGGTCACAACCTGCATACCTTGCCAAAAGTGCAAAACGCACAGGCACACAAAATCCCCAGTTGGAACATTCGCTACACCCGACGCACGTTTCAGTCACATCCACGTGGACCTCGTCGGACCCTTACCAATGTGCCAGGGGTACCAATATCTGCTAACAATCATAGACCGTTTCTCGAGGTGGCCGGTAGCGGTACCGATTAAGGACATTTCCGCTACCGCAGTCTCCAAAGCTATCCTCGCCAACTGGATCACAAACTTTGGCGTACCCCGAGTTCTCACTACAGATCGGGGACCACAGTTTCAGTCGTCGCTCTTTCGAGAATTCTCCCAACTTCTGGGCGTCAAGCACATCAAAACGACCGCCTACCATCCTTGCGCAAACGGCCTAGTGGAAAGGTTTCACCGATCCTTAAAGGCGTCATTGTCAACCAAATTAGACATACAAAACTGGGTCGACAACCTCCCCATGACCATGCTCTCTTTGAGGAATACCCTCAAAACCGACTTAGGGTGTTCAACAGCAGAGCTCGTGTTCGGCATGCCTCTCTCCTTACCAGGACAATATTTCCACACCCCGCAGACCTTGTGCACAACCTCACCGAGCTCCTTTGCGCAGGAGCTATGCCACAGAATGGCCAAGCTTACATACACTCCCCCACGACAACAAACCACAAGTTCGTACATACCACCGGAACTGGATAGCTGCGATTTCGTCTTCGTCAGAAACGACTCCGTAAAAAAACCTCTCACGCCCAGTTACCAAGGTCCCTTCAAAGTGTTGAAACGTTCGGAGAAAGTTGTCACAATCATGCGCGGCAAGGAAAAACACACAGTCTCCATCGACCGACTCAAACCAGCTCGGCTAGAGGAAACGCCTGCCGACGCAAACTTGCCAATAACGACGGAAGATGTAACCACACCAGAGATACGAACAAAATCAGGTAGGAGAGTCCACTTTCCAGCAAAATTAAAATCGTATGTTTTTTTTTCTCGTGAATTGATCATGATCAATCCTCTAGGAAGGGGGCCTTATCGCACCCGGCCGGAAGCTACGAACGGCTGCTCAAATGTCTAAAACGCGTCACTCCGGAAAAGAAAGCGAGGCCATCAATTTCCGGTGACTCAGCATTTCCAGGGACCAAAACGCTGAAAAATAACAACAAAGCAAAGTATAAACACACACAAGCGCTCGCACACAAAAACAATACTCTGAAACTAATCTATATATACATGGGGTGCAAACAAAACCCATGTGTACATTCGAAAGTGGAGAGAGAAATTGTTACTAACCAAACAAGAGATTACTAGCTCGGCAATGTTGCAGACCATAGCCGACAGAACATGGCCGATGTTTCTCAACCAAAGAGAGGAGCGGGACCTGGGGTTGAGCGACGTGCTCCCCCTACCACCAGCGCCTGGCCGACTTTGCCACTCGCCATAGCAGCAGCCGCAACCAAATTCCAGCAGCCCAGCAGCAGCCGCCAGAAGCCAGCAGGAGCAGTCACGCAGTAGCAGCAGCCGTCCCTAGCCCAACCTGCCAACTCCAGCAGCAGCAGCAGCCACATTCTAACAGTCCTTTTAGGACTCTCTGTTTACATAGATCTAGTCCTTTTAAGGGCTTCCCGTTTCTGTTATGCACAAGTCCTTTTAAGGGCTCTTCAATTACATATGCGATAGCCCTTTTCAGGGCTAACCTGCCCCCAAGCAGCAGACGCACCAAGCAGGCAGAAGCAGCTGAAGCACCAGGCAAGAACAGCAGACGCACCAAGCAGGCAGAAGCAGCTGACGTACCGGGCAGAAGCAGCAGACGCACCAAGCAGGCAGAAGCAGCAGACGCACCAAGCAGCTGACGCACCAGGCAGACACATCAGGCAGAAGCAGCCGCCAGCAAGTGCAGCCAACTCCAGCAGCGGCAGCCACACTCTACAATAGTCCTTTTTAGGACTCTCTGTTACATTGATATAGCCCTTTTAAGGGCTTTCCGTACTGATATGCACAAGTCCTTTTAAGGGCTCTTCATCTACATATGCAATAGCCCTTTTCAGGGCTAACCTACTTGAGCAGCAGGAGCAGTAGACACAGCGGGCGCACCAGGCAGATCCCGGCTACACTCACGACCGTACGTCTAAAGACAGCCGGAGCGGAATTTGCAACGACCAACTTCGCACCAGTACTACCCAGCCAGCTACCGGCTTACCGTCTTGGAACCTAGCGATCCCATCAATCAGCACCGGCGACCCAACGAAGTTTCTGTAAAACATTATTTTGCCGGCTTAGGCAAATAAAAACTTGGTTGAAACGTATAAACCCTCGATTTCGTTGTCCTTGATTTGATCGTATTGCTTTAACTCACAGCGGGGTTAACGGCACCTTTTCTGTCGATAGCCCCGCAACACATTGTTCAAAATGTTCAATTATATTTTGCTTGAAATGTTTCAATAAATAATAATAATAAAAAGCAGTCTGTTACGAGTTTGTGCTATTTAAAACCAGAAGATAATTTTTATAACTTAATAATTTTGTTTTTAGAAATAATAATGATTTAGTGATTCAAGCCTTGCTAATTAACCCATAGCTGTAGGGGAAATGGCATTTGCTCGGAAAATAATATAACGAACCCTACAGGAAGTTTAATTCTGCACATCGATTAGCAATTCCGTGCCATTATTCATTACAGAACCCACACATTCCAAGCATATAGCTCCTGGTATTCTAAGAGGATGATGATGTAGCTGGTACAAGCCTGTTGTTTCTGTAGCAACAACAACTGATATCACCCCCTATATGTTTTAATTATTTTTGAAACAATATTAAAAATGTAGCAAGGAATAGAAAGCCTAAAGAATTCAGGTTTTAAAGAATTTAATTAAAGAAACAGGTTAGATGAGTCAGGAAATGCCCCACAATGCTATGCCAAATGATCAGAAATGGCTGCTACGTTTTACTGAGAATTGGAATCATAATTTAATAAATTTCTTAGGTTGTGTCAAATAAGGTCTATTTTTTCAAGTTCATTCTAAAAAAATAAAGTGCAATTAAGTTGTATTCACTTATCTGTTCTTCGTCATCCTGTGCCGTGTTCTTTCAGGGTGTAGGCGATCAAGGACTTCCACTTGGTTCTGTCTCTTGTCGCTCTCAATATTGTTTCTCTTGGTATCGCTATGGATGTGCGTTGTGGTGCATTGGATATCGGCTCGGAACGAGAAATCCGAGTGCCGTGTTCGAATTCCGGCTGAATTCAATGCATTCACTTACGCGCATATACCTTTGGGAAAGGTATTAATCCGTCTATTCCTTCCAGTTATGGGTTAAATAACAGGACAGATTGGGTTCTATAGCCTTGGTCGGCAACCAGTCTACTGCAGAAAGCGATGGCAACCTAGTGCGGGATAATCTTCTGCACAGTCAGTCATGTTACTTTCGAGACATCATCACCCAAGCGTGTATCACGTATGGCACTTAACTGATGACTGATCGCTAAGCACCGCTCCGTCATCGATTTGATCGGACCCAACAAGTACGTGTGGCGCTGCTTTAGACTATCTCTCCTTCCTTTTATTTGACCTATGAGTACTAAATTCTCCAGACCCTCTTCCCTCGTTACAGGAACTTCATTTGTCTCTCCCTGATATAAGTCAGTTAATTGGGCGATAATATATCCTTCGATCTATGACAGAGTAGGTAGAAGATTTTCCCGCAGTAGATTACCATTACTTTCTGCGGTATTCACTATTTTTTTTTAATTAAACAGTATATTTATTTACAACTCCTGGCCTGAATAATTGTTAATTCTTGTTAAGGAAATGTTTAAAGAAATAAATCTAAACCTATTTATAAATGGAACATTGAATCTGTGTGTGTGCGCGTGTGTTTGCGTATGTGTGTGTGTGTTCGTTAACTATAGACTCAGAAACGGCTGAACCGATTTTCTTGACAATTTACACAGTTGTACTATTAGTGTCTAAGAGTGTTCTCAGATGGGTTTGTGTCAAGGTTCCCACGATAATAAAAATCGAAAAAATCGGCTTATAGAAGGAGTGGTCTGATTTTAATCAAATTTTATACACTCATTGACAAAGGCATAAGAAACGATATTCAGAAGTATCAAGGTTGCAGTTCTTACACTAGTACAGAAAATCGATAAGATATATATATATATATATAAGGCAAGATGTTTGTGTGTGTGTCTGTTTATCTGCCTGTATGTCTGTATTTTTTCAGCCCTTTTATTTTAGTTTTTGCTTTGGGTTTGTCTCTAAGTAAGTATAATTGTTGTTCTTACTCTCAGCCATGATACCATTTACTCAGAAGACATATTTAGCCTTCAAAATTCAGTTTACGACGAAAAAAACTTATCTGATATCGATACCAGGAAATCAAAATTTGACTTACATCCATTAATTTTTCTTTCAGTCTACGGTTTCGCTTTAACTAGATACAACTTTTGCTTTTTAGTCTTTCGTGCCAACGTCCAACGATTCTGAGCTCGAGGACCATGGATTAGTTTTAAAGCTTTCATTACACTCGAGCAACGCCGGTCTATACTGCTAGTTTAAAATAAATCAAGGTTAATCCATTTTGTAACGGATTTCTTAAAAATTAATAAATAAAACATAACGGTATAAGTCTTACACTTTCAACCCGATACATGGAGTCAACAATATTCCAGCAAATTTAATAGAGTTGGAAATTTGAATTTATTAATTTAAGAAAAAGGTTACGACTGTGTCTTTTCAAAGAATTATATATATATATATATATATGTCAGTTAAGTGACATACATAATATACGCTTCACCGATCATTTTTTGAAAGAGACATGACTTACTGGGCAGAATACTTCCCATTGCCATTAGGTAGGTCGTCATTGCATTCTGAAGTATAATGTTTGTCAACAAATGCTATATATATATATTTCTGTTATTTAACCTATAGATTGAGGAAGCAGACGGATCAATAACGTTCTTAAAATTATTTGCGTGTAAATGAATGCAACGAATTCAACTGGAATTCGAACACGGCTCTTCAATTTCTCGTTCAGATCCGATATCCACTGCATTACAATGCATGCATATAAATATATATATATATATATATATATATATATAGAGAGAGAGAGAGAGAGAGAGAGAGAAAGAAAGAAAGAAAGAGAGATTGTGTATGAGAGAGAGAAAGAAATAAATAAAGAGAGAGAGGGTTGAAGTGTGATGATGTTATCTTCAGTGATTTGCTGATAAAAAGATATTTTATCAAGTAGGTTTTATTATCATCCATTGCTTATCTCTATAAAATATGTCATGCGGTGCCTTCCCTTGTCTCTCTCCTCCTCTATCCCATGAGCATCAGGTTCTCGAAGCTCTCCTTCCTTATCACATGTTCAAAAATAATTCGCTCTTTTTCCTGATGTTAAGTATTGCTTTCCTTCTTCTCTAAAACCTGGTTGCTCGCGTGTTCCGTCCATGGTATCCTCAGTAGCTTTCTGTAGAACCATATTTCGGCTACTTTAGTTCATTCCTTTATCTTTGATAAGATTGTCCAGCATTCGATGGCTTATTGAAGGACAGATAACACGTAACAATTCATTACCCCCTTCTTAATTTTCAGCGGAATTTTTCTGTCTCTTAATACGCTACTCAGCTGGTTTTATTAGTATTGACGCGAAAAATGTTTGTCGCTTATTTGTGCAGAGTTATACCGACATGGAAGTTTTGTAAAGGTATCACTATTATATCCTAACTCGTCAGGGATTTTATATATATATATATATATATATATATATATAGTCCTGCTTATATATATATATATATATATATATATATATATATATATATATATATGTGTGTGTGTGTGTGTGTGTGTGTGTGCGTGTAAATTTTTCGATATAGCGAAAAATGTATATCTAAAAGGAAAATATGAATAGAGACAAAAAGAAAACTTACCTTGGCCGACTTCTTTCTTTCTTTGATGGACTTTATCAAGGCATGACTCGACAAAGTCCATCTTATCTTCCATTTGCCTTGATGAGATAAGTTTTCTTTGATAAGATAAGTTTTGTGTTTATCCATATGTATGCACACACACACACATAAACACACACACACACAAACACACACACACACAAACACACACACACACATATATATATATATATATATATATATTATATGGATTATATATATATATATATATATATGCACACACACACACATATATATATATATATATAATCCATTTTGCGTTTTCTGTAGCAAGCTTTGATTGCTTATTTTCGTGTTCTTTTGTGAATCATAAAACATAGGTTCTACGTCTGTTAAAGTATTCTCGCATTGGAAGGACTGGTGGACAAAAAACATTAAAGAACAATCGATTGAATATTGAACAGCGTATTTGGGATGATCAGATTAAACTGCCTAGCTTATTAATATTTCAAAGAAATAAGTAGACATAAAATGTGGCATTCTGGTGTATGTAAAATATCCATCTATCCGGATAATCGATTCAGACAAATAAAAAAAAAATGATTTTCAAAAAAGAAAAGAAAAGCTGAAACAAAAGAAGCCGTTTCGTTCGAAAGCTGCTATAATGAAATAAAATGTAGAAAATATCACCTGGAATACATTCTCAGGAAGGAAATAATGGTGAAGAAAAAGTCGATTTAGATGACATAATCGGATAAAACGGATGGGAAAACAATGAAAACTAATGTGGATGTGCTTTTATGTATTCTCTTCTGTTGAAAAATATAGCAACAGAAAATATGCAACCATTACTTACCATAACTCTCGCCTATTTTGTTCCTCACACGCACACACACACACACACACACAAGTCACATACACAAATCACACACACAAACACACACATACACAAATCACAAAAATATATGTACCTATATTTAGGTCAGTCATTTAGGTACCATACACGCTTGAATGATCATGTATTGAAAGAGACGTGACTGACTGGGCAGAATATTGTCCCTCGGTATGTTGCCATTTCTCTCTGCGGTTGACTTGTCGCCAACCCACGTATATAGAACCAAAACTGTCCTGCTATTTATCTCATTACTGAAAGGAGAACTGATGGATTTATACCTTTCTCAAGAGTATTTACGTGAAAGTGAATGCAACTAATTCAACTGGAATTCCAACTGGAATTCAAACTTGGCTCTATTTAGGTCAGTCATACGTGATACACGCTTTGGACGATCAACTGATTGGGTATAAGATTTCCTGCAGTAGGTTGGCGTTGTTTTCTGTGGTAGACTGGTTGCCAGCCAAGGCTATAGGACTCAACCCGTCTTATTATTTAACCTATAACTGAAGTGGATATCGACTCTGCACGAGAAATCGAGGAGCCGAGTTCGAATTCCAGTTGAATTTATTGCATTCACTTACGTACAAATACCCTTCGGTAAGGTATTAATCAGTCTCTTCCCTCCAATTATGGGTTAAATAATAGGACAGATTGGGTTCTATAGCCTTCGCTGACAACCAGTCTACCACAGAAAACAACGCCAACCTACTGCAGGAAAATCTTCTACCACAGAAAGCAATGGAAACCTACTGCGGGATAATTCTCTGCTAAGTCATTCATGTTACTTTCGCGATATGATCGCCCAAGCGTGTCTCACGTATGGCACTTAACTGACTGACTGAATGAATAAGTTATTTGATGTTAAAATTAAATTTATCAAGAGAGGCCCCTGAGTTTTTGTTAACCCAAGTCTTTTGAACCTTTTCTAATATCATCTTCTGGGGGTAAAATACTAAGACAGTCTTCTTGTAACTGCGATAAAATCTTTTGCGATAGTAATACGTTTGTAATTTACCCCTGAAGATGATCGTTGAAAATGTCGAAAGTACACCCTTGAGAAATATCGGTGTTTAGTTACCGTTGATGAGTCGGTTGGCACTCTGCAAATAGGCATTAAATGTACGTGACGAACGGGTGTTTCCTTTTTCACAGCAAGCTTATGAGTAAGTGCAATTTCTCTTTCACTAGACTATGTGGTGTGTTACTTATGTGCGTCACGAGAGGATTAAAGAGTATAGATCTTCTGTGGTTGAATTACAAAGACAATCTTCTTGTAACTGCGATAAAAACTGTTGCGATAGTAATAGGTTTGTCTTTGTAATTTACCCCTGAAAATGATCGTTGAAAATGTAAAAAATACACCATCGGGAAACGTAGGCGTTGAGTTGGCGTTGATGAGTCGGTTGGCACTCTGCAAATAGGCATTAAATGTACGTGACGAACGGGTGTTTCCTTTTTCACAGCAAGCTTATGAGTAAGTGCAATTTCTCTTTCACTAGACTATGTGGTGTGTTACTTATGTGCGTCACGAGAGGATTAAAGAGTATAGATCTTCTGTGGTTGAATTACAAAGACAATCTTCTTGTAACTGCGATAAAAACTGTTGCGATAGTAATAGGTTTGTCTTTGTAATTTACCCCTGAAAATGATCGTTGAAAATGTCGAAATTACACCCTTGAGAAATATCGGTGTTTAGTTACCGTTGATGAGTCGGTTGGCACTCTGCAAATAGGCATTAAATGTACGTGACGAACAGGTGTTTCCTTTTTCACAGCAAGCTTATGAGTAAGTGCAATTTCTCTTTCACTAGACTATGTGGTGTGTTACCTATGTGTGTCCCGAGAGGATTAAAGAGAGCGAAAGAAATAGGAAGTAAAATTTATGAGGATAGGAAGAATATACAACAATTAACACTTGATTCGAAGAAGTTGGGATTCTAGTGATCACCTTACCCGGGAAACACCCGGAAGAAATTTTCCACAAATATTGGTTTTTGATGCGAAGATATCCGACTGGAGTATCCTTTTTAACCAAAGAATATCTACTGAATGAGGATATCTAATATTCACTGTAAAGATCTGTATTAACGACAATAGAATGCTTATCTGAACATTTGTTATGTAGGTCGATATAACTTAACTAAAAGCGCGCATTGTTTTATTCGTGACAAAGGAGGGTTATATTGTCGAACATTTGTGATAACACATTAAGGTCTCTTTAGATTATCCTATCCAACCCTAAGTTATTAAATGGGATATCTTTGTATGCGGTAATGTTAAGTTTAGTAACACGACACGTTATCGGACTGAACAAAAGTAACAAGTTTTTGAATGATATTTTATGCAAGCTTCCTTGTAGAAGCGTAATTTCTCTGAAAATATAAGTGCCTACAGTTTTCGAGTAGCATGTTTCTACAGAAGCGATCAGCGTTGATGAACATGCGCTCTACGAAACCTCTGGTGTATTCTTCCAGAGTTTGCCAATAATGAGTATTCTTCCAGAATGTTACCAATAACGAAAGAGAAATCTCATTAAGCGTTGACAAGGCATTGGATGGACGAAACTAATCCATTTTAACCCCCTCATTTTCAAGCAATATTCACTGTTCATTTTTGCAACATTTTGAAACAAAATGTAGTGGACACTTTGGAAGAGGGTGGCTCGAGGAATTTGTGGGGTGTTTCACAAATAATCAAAATATGAGGAACTTTCCTGAATTGTCAAAATAGGAAGTTGTTTCCATTTATTACACAAATAGGATTGTGTTCCTGAATTATAGTTTGAGTATGAGTTTTGTTTAACAGCATATCAACCTTTGTGGGTTATTTGATTCCAAAAAGATGGGGTTTTAAAGTATTTTTTTAATGTTCAGTTGTAGTGGGAAGGTTGATTTAGTCAGGTTTTAATGAAAGTTTTTGTTTTTATTCTTTTTTATTTTAGAAAACTGAAAATGTCTTCCAGTTTTGTATTAAAAATGTTTTGCTGAGAATTTCTTTCCTTCAAATATATGTTATGATAAAAAATTTTTCTTCAAAAATGTATATTTTCCTATAAAAGTTTATTTTAATGTATATATTTCTATAAAAGTCTATTTTTATACTTTCGTAGTGTTTTGACACCAGTTTAGGGGTTAACTATTTACCCATAGCTGGGACCCTAACAGGTGCTACAACTCCGGGTGTGAGTGGATCTGGGAACAACGGCAATTAAGAGGTGGTTGCATGCTTGTCACAAACTCCCAATCAGAGACCTTGCTGCCGGATGGGGTTTACCGTCTTTCCCAGGAGAAAATATATAAATTATTTAAATAGGATGCAAGCAGAAATCCAAGTAAAAAAAGATGAAGAAAACAAATAATTTTAATCCTTTTATTCTTAAGAATTGCTTTGTTGTACATCTACCTAGAAAGAATTTTTTTAGAATTATCAAAAAGTTTCGTATCCAAATATACACTAAAATAAAATCAGAAACGGAAAATAATTTTGCAAAGCATTTTATTGCACATATATATGCTGGAAAATAAAATATTTATGTTGTTTTAAATTAAACATAAGGACACTTTCATTAATCCATTTGAAAATCATTTGAACGTAATGAAACACATGCCTAATCACAGCTAAGTCAAATGTTTTGATTTCTAGTGTCAAATTTGAATGTAATTATTTATTCCGGTATCATACTGCAGTACCATCTCAGAGCAATTCCAGACTTAATTAATTCTTGTATAAGAGAACGGGGTTATTTCCTATTACTGTTTTAACTGTTTTAAATTCAGAGAAACCATTCTGCTTGAAACACTTTACCCTGCCATTTATCACTTGCCTAGTCAGAGACTTAAAGTACTCATTTAATTCTCAAACGTATTAACCGATAAAATGCAGCCGTAACTTCTACTCCAACAGTTTCTTTCCTCGCACTTCCCGACTGTGGAATTCTCTTCCAAACGATTGCTTCCCCGACGGCTACAATCTCCAGGAGTTTAAATGTAAGGTCAATAGACACCTCCTAACACACTAGCCGGCTCCCATTCTATCAAACACTCTTCCCATCTGCCCAACCCTCATCCTCGCTATCCTTACTCATCTGTCACCTTCCTCCTGACATTCCCTATGTCTAACCACTCCTTCTCTTTACCTTCCCCTATGTAGCCCCATGCGCAATTGTGGCAGTAGAATTCCTTGCTTGGGGTGAGATGATTAAAAAAAAAAATATTGAGAACTGAACATAACTGCCCTCTCAGAATTTGATCTCGGTTCGACGATTTCCTTTTCGGTACCGATATTCGTTACGAAGCGATAAGATCGTTACACCTTTTTATGCCTCCAAATGATGAAGGGCAATTTGTTCACTGATGATGATAAAACGTACAGCAATTATGTGGGGCTGCAGAAAGATGCTGAGAATAAATTAGAAAAAAAACATATGAGCAATTTGGATAATTTAAAGAAAATGCGAATGTGATTTATGGTACAGTGGATATCAGCACGGAACGAGAAGCCGGGGAGCCGAGTTCGAATTCCAGTTGAATCCATTGTATTGACTTACGCGCAAATACCCTTGGGAAAGGTATTAATCCGTCTATTCCTTTCAGTTATGGGTTAAATAGCAGGACAGATTGGGTTCTATAGCCTTGGTCGGCAACCAGTCTACCGCAGAAAGCAATGGCAACCTACTGCTTGATAATCTTCTGCCCAGTCAGTCATATCTCTTTCGAGACATGATCGCCCAAGTGTGTATCACGTATGGCACTGACTGATGCTTGGAAATCGAAATAGATAAAATTTATGGGACATATAATAAGGAAAGATGACTTGGCGAATTTAATACGGAATATTTTGACCGTGGCGCTAAGAAATGTGGTTTGTTCGATAACATTAAGCAGGGGAGTAGGCCTGAGAAAGAAAGCATGGGTGAGAGTTGACGGGAGAAATGAAGTTGACGAGCAAAATGTAGTCGTTGCAAAGCGAAGAAATATTTTCGACCTCTTTCTGTTATTTAATGAGATAGTGAAAAATTCGAATATGGTAGAAACAACTTAATGCACATTGACACAGTTGTGAGTAGATTACGTAAGCATAATCTTAAATTGAATGCAGCTAAGTGTGAACTCTTTTAACTGGATTACAAAATTAGTGAAGAGGGAATACAGCACATTGACACAGTTGTGAATAGATTACGTAAACATAATCTTAAATTGAATGCAGCTAAGTGTGAACTCTTTTAACTGGATTACAAAATTAGTGAAGAGGGAATACAGCCAGATTCCGATATAGTCAAGACTAAAAGATAAATTTTGACTCTAGCCAATGTTAGTCAAGTGAGAGCCATTACTATGATGAGCGCATACTATCGCCGCTTTGTTAGGAATAACGTAAAAACCGAAGAAAGCCACGATAAATAAGTCCCTTAGAAAGGATAAGGATGTAGAGCATGAGATTGGGGATTTAGAGTATCATAACAAGCCTCAACAGAAAAAGAATTAGACAAGCGCTATCAGATATTCTGTAAAATTGCGAAAAAAATTGCGGGCGGAATGATGAGTACTTTAGATAATGAGTTAGATTAGCTTCTTTGTAAAAATGCATGCAAAAGTTGCAGTCCATGTGGAAAACATTAAATTAAATAGTTTTTATAGTGTGATGGGTCCAATTTAAGACTAAGTTAGTTGTGATCAAGGAACTATAGGTAATACAATTAATCTTCAAAGCAAACTGCATGCCCATCATCAATAAATGGTATCAGGATCTTAGGCAATTTATCTTCATTTATTTATTTGGTTATTTTGTTTTGTTTTGTTTTCTCGGTCAAATTTGAAGCACATGTACTTCAGATAATGGCAGATTCTGTGCTCAAGCATAGTTTGGTTGAAATTGAGAAATTAGATGTCTGTCATTGAACTCGAGCAGAGTCACGCATGGTGTTAACCGAAGTTCATTTACCTGATGTCAGTTTGTAAATTGGTTGCGCCGTTAATGCCTATGATCGTACGGTCGTACAGTGATGTGACTACTGGTATGATACAACCCGGAGAATACACACTTTTCAAATATTACAGATATTTCTTTTGACGTATGTGTTCTTAAAAAACAAAAATAAAGAAAAAAAAAACGGATATATACTTTGTCAGAGTTACCAAATCTCGGCACCCCGATTTTATATCTTCTTCTTCTTCTTCTTCTTCTTCTATGTGCCCTGTCCCTTTAGGACGTAGGCGATCATGGCTCTCCACGTCTCCCTATCCCTTGTGGCTCTTAGTATGTTTGCTCCTGTTGCTCCTGGCAACCCCCGTTCCGTCATCCACCTGATCAGTCTCTGCAGATATGTTATCCGCTGCCTTCCTCTGTCTCTCCTTCCTTCTATCTGACCAGTCAGTATCAGGTTCTCCAGGCTCTCCTTCCTCATTGCATGTCCCAGGAACTTCAGTTGTCTCTTCCTGATGCTCAGCATCAATTTCCTTTTTGTTGCCATTCTTTCTAACACTTCGTCGTTGCTTGTATGCTCAGTCCACGATATCCGTAGCATCCTTCTGTAGAACCACATTTCGGCCGCTTCCAGTTTTTTCCTCATTTTCGATGATATTGTCCAGCATTCACAGCCGTACTGAAGAACTGACATCACGTAGCAGTCTAGCACTCTTTTCTTCGTTTCTATTGAGATCTTCCTGTGTGTTAGTATTTTGCTCATCTTCTGGAACGCGTCCTTTGCCATGCCAATTCGCCTTCGGATCTCCGTGTCGCACTTTCCATCTCCTGTTAGAACACTTCCTAGGTACTTAAATTCTTGGACTTGTTTGATTCTGTTATCCCCCACGTGTATTTGGCATTTTAGGTTGTATCTTTTGCTGATGACCATGCACTCAGTTTTCTTAAAGTTTATTTGTAGTCCCTTCTTGTCACTCTCCACTGCTACTTTCTGTATGAGATCTTGCAGTTTCCTTTCCGTGTCCGCAATCAGTACTGTATCGTCCGCGTATCTTATGTTGTTCAGGTTGTGGCCTCCAATAATAAATCCTGGTGTGTCATCTAGGGTCCTCAAAATATTCTCGCTGTATAGGTTGAACAAATCCGGTGAAAAGACACATCCTTGTCTTACGCCTTTTTCTATCTTTGTGTATCTACTGAGGTCGTTTCCTGTCCGTATGCAGGCCGTTTGCTGCCAGTAGAGATTCTTGATTATTCTTATATCTTTGCCGAAAATGTCGAGGTTGCCTATCATTTCCATCAATTCTTTGTGTCGTATTTTGTCGAATGCTTCCGCGTAATCAATGAAGCATAGGTACAAGTCTTTCTTCATTTGTAATGCCCTTTCAGAGAGCATCCTAATCATGAATATGGCGTTCCTTGTTCCAGTGTCTTTGACGAACCCGCACTGTTCCTGCCCTATCTCTGGCCTGATTCTGCTTCTCGCTCTATTCATAGAAAACAAAAAGAAAAGAAATTACATGTTTTAATATGTATATATTTTGTGCCTCGGTTTTGAGGATTGATGCGGTGGAGGAAAGTTGCACGTAAAGTATAGAAATGTCAAAATTTTGAAAAATGATGTGGCGATTAATGTAATATATGACTTTGATCAGCAAAGATATAATTGACATATATATCTGGCCAATGCTTATGTCGGCTGGACAACAAATCCAGAAACATAGGCAATAGCCGACAAAGAAAAAATGACACATATATCTTGTCATGGATGGTGTCAACAGGACAACAAAGGCAGAAAAAAAGATGATGGCTGACAAAGACACAGGCGACAACCGACGTGAAAGGCAACAGCCAACGAAGATAATTGACAGATGTATCTGACCGAAGATGACGTCAATTAATTAACAACCAAATAAAGCAGAGATGTGTAAGAAATCTAGGGTTGTATAGGTCTGGGTTTTTTGTCGAAGATAGGGCAAGACGACAGAGAGAGAGAGAGAGAGAGAGAGAGAAGCGAGAACTCGGTTGGGTGAAGACGGTGAGAGTTGTTAACCACTCGCCGATGACTTTCTCGTATGTGCGCCATCTCCCTCTGGTTACACCCTATTCATCACAACTGTTACCAACGAAGAAATCTAAGATTATAATTTTATATACACATGTTTCTCGTTGTCGGTCAAGACGTAGGTTGTTTGTACAGAGAGCCAGCGGCAAAATATAAGAGACGTTTTGGATACGAAAGTGACCAGATATGAGATTTCTTGAAAAATAATCTAGTTGCCCTGAGTGAACATTTCTTACAAAGGGAATACAGAGCATTGCTTGTGTGCATTCTTCGTGGACTTGCGGTAAGGAAAGCCAGAGCAAATGGTGGTTTATCCAATTAAGGTTTGAGAGGGCTTTTAACTCTGGCGGATTTTCTTTCACTAACTTTCCTTCACTAACTTTAATCGGTTGTACAAGGCGATAAAAGAAAGAAATTCTAATCATTAAATATAAACAAGGCCGCTACTCAAGATACAATGTCTTTATAATAATAAGATTTGTAAAAAATAAATGTCGGATTAACATATAAAACAATCATATATATATATGTATATATATATATATATATATATATATATACGTGAAAAGATCACAAGATCGCCAAGACCTATCGCGGTTTCGCACAACGGCTCGTCAGGGCCGTTGTGCGAAACCGTGTGTTTTTGCTCTACGTTACTTCCTCTTTGTTAAATCGATTTGGTTAGTTTGTATCGAGCACTTTTCTTTCTTTGTGGTTGGTTCCGTTTGAGGGTTTTTTTTCTTTGCTGCGAGGTACTGTATATATTGTCGGTACCCCGCGGTTTTCTTTTTTTTTCCCCTCTTGTCCAACGCTTTATAGCGACGGACGGTAACGGAGTTAGATTCTGCCGGTTATTTGTGGTCCTCAAAGTTTACTTTTGTAAAATTTTAAGATTTAGATACGTACAGAGTCGGTCTTATTATTATTATATATATATATATCTATATATAAACATATTTTTTGTGTTACAGAACTTCAGTATTACTTTAAAAGTTATAATTTTTAAGTTACAGGGCATAATGAGGAAAAATACAAAAAAAAAAGAAAAAAAAAAAAAGAAAACAACCGGTTTTGCTCCCGCTGGTCAAAGTTTTTATTTAGAAGAGCTTAATGTAAAATATAAGAATTATCAAAAATTAAATGGTCCATGATGGAAAAGGGGAAATTAACAGCTAGATAGCAAATACTCACACTGTTTACACAGCGATGGCCTGCAAAACCTAATGTAAACAGACTTCAGCACCTTCAAATGAAAACTTGAAAGTGAATACGAAAATCAATCCACATTAAACACCTTGGCGCACTTTCCATTTTTTTATAAGATATTCACAAATTGAGAAACAATACATGTTACGGAGAAGTTCATTTTATTGCCGGTTATAGTTTCTGATTTTCAGTAGAATGTGCTGTTGGATTCTACTGTCAGGCCGTTGAATGGTTTTACCTGTAGAACTGGCACCGCGGCCAAAATTTTATTTGTAAATTGCAGAATTTATTTGATGAATGGGGAAGAATGTCCTTTCGACTTGAAGCTAAAACAGTTTTACGAACAAACGCAATACGCATCTCAACAGAAAAAAAAACTTTTATGCACATAGGAAGACATTTGCCTAGTTAGATTTTCACGGTTCTCTTCAACACCGGCAATTTAGCAATAATTACCAGCTTAATCTTTCTGAAGTCAGCGATCTTGTTACAAATCACCCAATCGAAATTATAATTTATCCTCATTATGCCCTGTAGCATAAAATTCTTAATTTTTAAAGCAATATATATATATATATATATATATATGAAAAACGACTAAAAAGTTGTAAGTATAAAAATGTATTTTTTTGACAGTATTTATTTTTTTTTATTATATATATATTTGATATTTCAGACTGACCTCGGCCTTTCTTGTTTCTGATGAAAGGCCGAAGTCGGTCTGAAATATCAAATATATATTTATAATAATATAAATAAATAAATAGTGTCAAAAATACATTTTTAAACTTACAACTTTTTAGTAGTTTCCCTATACATATTAAGACAGTATACTTGGATTATCATTATGCTATATATATATATATATATATATATATATATATATATATATATATATATAGTGTATCAAAAAATATTTTCACAAACTTTAGGGGTGTGTTCTTCACACCAAGACTTCGACAATATCCGCAAATCTTTCGTTTTTTATTTATTAGGTTTAAAGTTTACAGAAGACTCTATTAAGGGTAGAATCCAAGATACTGTCAAAAAATACATATTACTATAGTTTGTGATGACAGGGATCCTGTCTCTGCAATGCATGATTATGAGTAACAATGGTTTGATGACTCGACGGCTTTCGGACTTGAAACGCAATCTGACACAGCCTTACAACGTCGCGTGTTTAACCATTTGATTGGACGAATGTAAAAAAATAATAGTATATTCCTGCTCACGATATGAATATCATGCTATTGTTAAACGGAACACTTCTAGCTTAACTCACTGCTACACACGTTAAATAGACAAGCTACAATTGTACACGAATGACAACACTGTGCTATCTAACGCAAAATATTTCTCCCCCCCCCAAAAAAAAGGTTTTCAAACATATGTTTATATGTAGATTTCTCGTCGTTTTCGCGTGAGGAACATTTGTACAGTTCTTACACTGCGTTTTTAGAAGTAAAGAAAATACTTGTACGAACAAAGTAAATAAATCACTATCATGTGAATCCTCTTTAACGAAACATGTATGTGTGCGTCGTGGTACAATGGATATGGGCTGGGAATATCTATTTAAATTCGTGGCATTTACTTACGGGCAAATAGCTTCTCCCAACAGCTATGGTTTGATTAATAGGATGTCCGTGGTTGGCAACCAGTCTACCGCAGAAAGAAATATCAACCCACTGAGGAAAATCTTCTTCCTAGTTAGTCATTGATCTAAAGAGTCATGATCGCCCAAACGTATAGTACGCATGAGACTTAACTGATTGACACATACACACACACACACACACACACACACACACACATATATATATATATATATATATATATATATATATATATATGTGTTTGTGTGTGTGTATGTACTCACAAATATTTTCTCACACTTTAAATGACAATAAATGGAGTGTTTATTAACTTGCAAACAGGATTAAAGTTTACAATAACCACGTTAATTTTTGTTAGATGCAATGATGAATAATGCTTTAAATTGGTTAAATTAACTGAATTTATTAAATTAAATTGATTAAATTAATTAGTTAATTATTAAATTGATACTTATCAAAATTTAAACACGGAAGAAGAAAAGAAAAGTAAATACGTTTTTTGACACACATACACTATCTAATTCGGTCGGGTTTCAACCCTGGGTATAAAGCAATCGGCTGTCTAACCGTACTGATGAGCTGTGATACAGCGAAACAGATTTGTCTGCGGATAAATATCTATCTATCTATCTATCTATCTATCTATCTATCTATCTCTTTCTCTCTCTCTCTCTCTCTATATATATATATATATACATATATATATATATATATATATATATAATTGTAGTAGAAACTAATGGATATATATTCCGCAGTTTGGTAATTATTACTCTTTATAAAATACTCAGTAGAGATGTAAATATTTTATAGGGATATAGCTATTATTAGTGTTATGTTATTAACATATGTGACTGCAATTCATCTGTGTTCCTTATATAATTTTCCATAATAATATACAGGGTGGGGCAGACAACTTGCTTATTTGGAATAACAAATAAAACAAAAATAATGCAGATATACATGCAATTCTTTAAACAGCATCAATTATAATATTTAAATTTTATGTTTTACAAGTATTAAAGATGACAGTCGTCACATGGCGTCCATTCTGCTCAGTACACTGGGTTAAGCGTACTCTGAAGTTTCGGTCAACTCCTTAATTTAAAATCTTTTTATTTTTTATTTTTATATTTTAAATTTAATTACTTATTTTTTATGTTTTATTAAGTTTCATTAATGTTCTATTAATTTTTAATTTTTTTTATTTAAATCTAGTTTTATATTTAAATTTAAATTGTATGACAAATTTTCCTAAAAATGTTTTTTCTATAAGAATTATCCTATTTTGTTAAAACAAAAAACCACTATGATTTATTTATCAACACGATTGATAACAATTTCCCTTGTTTCTATGGAAACAGATTTTTTCTTTTTTTCCTTTCTTTTCTTTTCTTAGTTTACTTCCTTATCAACCACCCTTTCCCCCATTTTACTTTCTTCCTTTTTACTTCCTTCCTTTTTCTCTTTATTCTCTCCACTACCATTTCTTTCAAGCAGACAAGGCTAAATTTCAACTTTTAACTTTCGACTCAGTTAAGGAGTAGGGGTTTTCAAAAAATCTAAAAATAAAACTAGATATAGATTACTGTCTGCTTTCTTATTAATCCCATCCATTTTATTTTCCCCTGATAAAATTTTTTTGAACTTCTGCCGGTAAAATATCTATGTTATTACTTGGCTTTTTGTAATAAAAAATTCGTTGCTGATGATACAAGAAATTTCTCGTAGAAATGCTCATTCAGCGAATTTGAACATAAGAATTTGTTTTATTATATAACTGGCACTGTAATTTGAATATAAACTGGATAGATCTCTCCACCGTGAACAGTTTTAATATTAATGTAATTGATATCAATTAGAATCAGGTTTTGGGAATTTACCTACCTGCTTTTCTTTTTTGATTCTGTTCTGTTTTGTTTAACCCAATTCTCAATTCAACGACCTCCCTCACCTTAAACCTTTTTCGTTTATTAAGCTAGACATGGCAAATTTTTCCATCTTTCACTTAAAACTCTATCAAAAAGTAAAATTCAAAAATAGACTGATTTTCAAAAAAGTTTTTTGTGGAGTATATTTCTCAAATTCTAACCGATATTTATTTCTCTTTTTAATCTTATTTTTTCATTTTGATTTTTTCATTTTGATTTAGACTGTTGCTGAGGAGACGTGAAATCTCTCTTAGGGAGTTCATGTTGAAATGTTCATTCAACATTTTTGAATTTTGAAAATTTATTTTAATCTATATATATATATATATATATATATATATATATATATATATATATATATATATATATATATATATCAGTACGGTTAGACATATATTTAATATGTATTAAAATAAATTTTAAAAATATATATATATATACTGCCAGACATAATTATTAGGCAACCCCAATGTTTTAAAAGAAATTATGTATTTCATATTATTTTTAGTAATTATTGCCAAGTGGATATTTCTAAGTGAAAATAGAATGGCTCTTTTGCTAATACTGCACATTATCATGTGCATCCAATGAACTCTTCTGGTGTCCAGTTTTTGTGATCTCTTTCCCATGCTAGTTTCTCCTTCTTACTGGCTAGCCGAAGCAAAGAAAACCTGGCTGCCTTGTAAAATATTGCAAAGTAATAATAACAAAAGAACCATTCCTAGGATATTTCACACTTTCCCTTCTCACGTATACCTCGTCTCTTGATGTTGTTTTTCCCTTCCGACCGCATTTTCATTTATCCAGCTTTGTTTCTTTACCTTGATGACACAACTGACAGTTGAAAGGCTGACACTAACAATAGCACCGATATCTCTGAAAGGCTTGTCAGTGTGTTCATGCAGTGTGAAAATTATCTATGTAATTTCCCTTGATTTTAATTTTAAAATTTTAATTTTTTATCTATAATTTTAACTTTTATTCTAATTTTTTTATCTTCATGTAGTCTTAATCTATTTAAAAATACTCTTGTTATTAAAAAGCAGTTACCTAACTTTATATAATTTAACGCCCTTGACCATCGAATGACCTTAAATACACATCTAACAAACTCCGAGTATGCCATCACGTAGGACAATATATATATATATATATATATATATATATATATATATATATATATATATATATTAATTCAAAATTAACATGGTTTACTTTGCGACACGGTTAATTTTTATGTTTCGAGATTGTTAATTCGTCATCAGGCTACGTTGTGAAAATGATTTTCCTTTTAAATTAAGAAACATGTGGGAAGACAGAAAAAATTATGTGTGCGTTCAATATATATATATATATATATATATATATATATACGTGTGTGTGTACATATATATATATATATGTGTGTGTGTGTTCAATATATATGTGTGTGTGTTTTATAAAAAACAAAATACTCCAAACACTAAAACGAAAAATTACATTACAGTCAAATATGAGAACATAACAACACCAGAAAAATAACATTATTGAAAATGGCCTGTGAAGAAGGTGAAAGCGTTTGGAAAGTCGAAAAATTTGGCGGAAGTTTACATTTCTTATCGCTAGCAAAAAAGGAAACAAAATTAAATCAAATATTAAGAAATTCTTTCTTGTCGGTCGTTTTTAACGATACATGTTTAAATGAAAGATTGCTGCTCAATACATACACATATATATATATTAGCCATCCACATACAAGCCTGTTTCCCTGTATCACAGCTTATCAGTGTGGCTAGACGCATCTACTTGCTTCACGGCCGGGATCGAAACGATTTGGTGTTAGTCGGAGTCGCTACTCCCTAAGCCATAGGCTTATGGAATCAGAGAAGGGAAATTTTAACGTGTTGTATATAAGCAGTGTATACACACGCCAGTCACCGAAAGAATTCGATACCTTTCTGAAGAGTCACGCATACCAGAAGTGGAAACTGTTTTTAAAATTTTCTTATATATATATATATATATATATATATATTATTTATATATAATGGGTTTTTACAGACAAACAACGGCAACTCTACTGCCCACCAACTCAAATACACAAACGCCTGTTTAAGCAGGCATACGTGCCCAGCTACGTTTCATGTTGAAATGAATGTCAGCGGGTGTGGGAGAGACAGAGAAAATGAGAAATTGAGAACTCTGTGTGTGTGTGTGTATGTGTGCATGTGTGAGAGAGAGAGAGAGAGAGTCAGAGAGTGAGAGGGGTAGAATAGGAATATTGAGAGAGAGATAGAACATTTCTAGAAAAACCGTTTTAATATGAATAATGATTACACTTGTACAAAAGTAAATAATTCTTACGGAATTTCCGAACTGATTAAGACAACCAAATATGGTTGCAATTAGACAGAGAAAATGTGCAATGGAAAAGTAAAAGTGCATCCTACATTGCTTTCATATAATTCAATTCACTCTATTGTCGAAGTCTCGCGAAAATTAACCAATCATTTGCAGAAATAGGATTTCTTGAGAATTTTCCTTAAAACTTGAAGAACCACAAATCTGACAATAGATTTAAGCAATACAGCCAAACAATAACAAAATTATATTCACATTCTTAATTTTTTAATACAATATATATATATATATATATATATATATATAATATTATTTTTACGACACTGTTTCATAACTTTTATTAATTATATATATTTTTTTGTATTTCTTTTGCATAAAATCATTTCTCGGTAGAATCCTGGAGGTAAAGATTTGTTTGCAAATATGTACGAATTATGTTAATGCTGAAGTTCTCCAGTATCTGTTTAGAAAAACAAAACGTGCGAATTGAGTCTTGCGTAGCGTCGATATTCGTTGTGTAATCGAAGAGAACTCACCATTAAATCATGGCTGTAAGCACAACTCCGAAAACAAAACCAACAGAAAAAGGGTTCTTTTATTGCTAAAAATCGGTCATTACCAGGCGATGAGGCATTCAAACTGTAGATTGTAAGAAAAGAAAATATAAGAAAACATGTGTAGTGAAAGGAGGTTAATAATTGGCATAAAATGTTGGTAGTTTCAAGTAAAAAATAACGAATAAAAAATAATAATAGGAAATAAAATCGAAAAAATGCTGGTGTGTAGGTAAGATTCATACGAAGAAAATAAAGAACGAAAGAATGGTGAATGAAAGAATGAATACTGAAATAAATGGGAAAAAAGAAAGGTATAAAAATAAAGGAAAATATTGAACCTCACTAAAAATCATAAAAAATACTAATAGCGTAAAAAAACGACAGAAAATTTATAACTCAATATCTATTTTTTTAAATGATGATAGCTAAACTGAAAAAACAAAACAAAAGTACATGAAAAATTATAGATAAATGACAGCAGTTCTCAACTCGCTTCAAAATACAGCAATAATATTTTTCTCGGAATTAACATTTTTTCAGAATTAACAGTATTTTGTGGAAATAATTTTTCATAAGTTTCGTAAAATTATGTATGTTAAGAATAAACATTATCTTAATGTATAAATATTATTGTATAACCATTATCATAATGTACGTACATTATTATAGAAACATTATAGTAATGTATAATCATTATAGTAAATTATGCAAGAATTACTTGCAAAAAGTTTATAATGTAACTAGATGATTAATGATTTTGAAACTCAGAAATATTTTATAGATGATAAGGATTTACTATTCCTAGTAATATATCCATAGTAAGTAAATTCATACTTTTTAGAGTATTTGCGTATAAGTGATTAGAACGCAACAAATTGCAATTTGAACTCGGATAACCAATTTTCAATTACGAGTCGTTATCGATTGCACCACCTGCACCTCCAAGTTTACAGAAATTGATGTTCGTAAGCGGTCACACATCTCAATATTGACCCAGCTCAAAGGTGTTTAACACTGGAGATCACTCGAAGACAAGCGTTTCAAACAATATCGCTGCAAACTGGATGATTAGTGAGTTGCTGAAAAAATGAGGCTTTGACACAAGGTGTTGCTAAAATATTCACGGTTCGACCAAGGATATTTTATTGGTATCCATTCATTTCGCCAAAGTTTGCGATGTAATTTTGTAGCCGTAGAGAGCTGGTTAATATCTCTTGGTTAGACGTTGTGTTAGACATAACCGAACTCCCTACAGCTTACAGGATTTATGTAGAATTATCATCATCAGAATTATCAGGAGGTTGGTTGTTGGCAGGATGGAAAATGTGGTATAGTGTGGAATAGTGTAAGAATAACACATACATTTTTCAAGTTAAAATAGAAATTTATTAAAAAGAAAATGAATAACACATGTTGTAGAAGTTAATGTGCAATTAGAAACATTATTAAGAAGTTAAGGGCAGAATTATTGTTCGATGATAAAGTCATGGCTATCAACAAATGTAGAAAATGTTCGTAGTAGTAATTGATGAAAGATATAAGGAGAAAGAGAACAAGGTGCAACCTGACGTTATCTCCGGGTCGATTTGAAAGTGAAGTTACATTTTAGTTTTTTCGTCTCGCGGCTCCCAACTGACTCTATTGTCCGGTCCTGGAATGTCTTTAAGTAATTAAATCTGGTCATATGACCGGCTCGAACGAGCATTTTCGCTTTTAGATGTGAAATAACGTCATTGTGAATTTAACCCAATCAGTATTCAGAATTTACTTTTCGCTCTGACTAGTGAATTGTTCTTATTTGGTTTTTTCCACAATGCTTTTAGTTCTTAATTTCTTATCTCTACAGATTCAGCTCACAAATTTTTAGCACCCTATTACACGAATAGTCATCTTTATAATTGTTCCAATAACTTGACAAATTTAAATATAATTGTTTCACTTACATTTAAATTCGTCACATTATTGGAGCTACCACAGATATTTAATTGTGTTTATTCTGATGAAGTCACGGCTAAGAGAACATATAGGACAAACATTCAAAATAATGGACATTGATAAACAGTAGTTAGCTTCAAGAGAGAAAGAATCCATGAAATTCTTTCTGTTTTATCATATTTCTATGTGCCGTGTCCCATCAGAACGTAGGTAACCATGCTTCTCCACAAATTCCTGTCTTTTGCAGCTCGTATAAGTATTTATCTCTTTACTATCTGTTCTCATCTCTGTTCACTCAAATATTTGCACAAGCATTTTGAGGTAGGTTGTTTGCTACATTCCTATGTCTCGCTATGCCATTTATATATCCTGTGAGGGTCAAATATTCTAAGCAATCTTTCCGCATCATATGTTCTGTAAATTTCAGCTTTCTTCTCCTAATTCGATGTATGCATGTTATTTTTGTTTGCATCTATATATATCTAAGTCAAGATGTTTGTATGTGTGTCTGTCTATCTGGCTGTCTGTATGTATGTCCTTTATACAAATCCACAAATTTTATCCGATTTTCACCAAACTTCACAAACTATTCTTTAGGCTTCCGGTCAGATCATGGGCTAATCATTTTTTCTGATTTCCTCCCGATATCGGAAATCGATACCCCGATATCCGATCAGGTTTGATCAATATGAGAATTTCAGTATTTTATCGTGGTTCTTGCTGCAGAATTTGCTCTAACTTGGCAAAACTATAGCTTTTAGTCTCAAACATTATTAAAACTTCTCAGACGACTCATTTTCCCCGATATCGGAAATCGATACCCCGAAATTCTATCAAATATGATCAAAACCCGATATTCAGCCATCAATAGTGTTCATTTTCTTCAATTTTACTCCCGATGAGTACCATATGTTTTCATGGACTTAATTAGGTTAGTTTATCCTTGGATGACTTATTTGACTCCGATATTGGAAATCGATACCCCGATATTCTATCAGGTCTGATCAAAATCAGGTTTTTAGCCCTTTTATTTTCGTTTTTGCTTCTGGTTTTGCTCTAAGTAAGAATAATTGTAGTTCTTAGTCTCAGCTATGATGCCATTTACTCAGAGGAGTTATTTAGCCTTCAAAATTCAGTTTGTGACGGAAAACGTATTTGACATTGATACCTGAAATCAAAATTTGACTTACATTCATTCCATTTTCTTTCAATCTACGCCTTCGCTTTGACTGGAAACAACTATTGCTTTTTAGTCCTTCGTACCAATGCCCAAAGAGTCTGAGCTCCAGGACCATGAATTAGTTTTAAAGTTTCATTACATCCGAGCAACGCCGGGCTATACTGCTAGTTCACTCTAAAACTTTCTCTTTGCCCAGCATCTTTCTGTAGAATCATATTTTTGTTGCTTCAATTCACACTTGAAGACATTGTCCAGCATTCATTATCATATAACGCAAGAGGACCGGTATTAGAAAAAATAACATCCCAGCATTCAATATCTGTCCATAATTGTGAGATGAGGAAGTATTTATATTATTTACTCGGTTCGAAATGTAGTCCTAATTTTCTTTGCCATATTTACGACGTTTCGGCCGTTGTAAGTAGCGGTCTTCTTAAGATGCTCGAAATTTTGCACCGATCTCTTTATTTTGACCATCGAGATCATTCTTCTTCTCTGTGCGATGCTACTTCCGGACGCCATGTAGTTATCTCCCTTTAACTCAACTTTCTAAGTTATTTGCTCACCACTGCTGTAGCCAAATATTCAAATTACAAATCTTTGGGTCAAGTAAACTAACCATGGCGTATATTCACTGCGGATATAGGCCTTTACATCGATAGATAAATAGATATTTGACCCAAAAAGGTATAAATATAATATAGAAAAAATTAAATAAGCCAAACTAATGTGAGTTGAGCAGATTGCGAGAAGAAAGGATAATAGATGGAGTTGAAGTCTTGTTTGATGCCCAGGAAAGGTCAGATAAAGAAATTTGACAAAATGTTTTTAAAATAAAATATCACTGTGTAATATATGTACAAGGATGGTTAGAAAACAATTTGAATTTGAATAGGCATCATTTTTAGTAGTGAACTTACAATAGCTACTAGTGCTGAGGATGCTTTCTCAATATAAATTTGTTGAATCTGCAACTACTACATTATCGCGTGGTTTAACATAGTGTTTTTCATTAATGTGATATTTCTGTTTAGAATAATGAATATATACTACAAAGCATGCATAATACTGAAATAATACATGGAAATTAAATTACGAGCATTTTCTTCAATCCTTTTGAACATGTAAACTAAGATAGTTTAGGTACGGCTGCTGTGGATTCATAAACATGTACACTTTTATGGATTAGAATTTCTCTCTCCCGAAGATCTGGTTGTGAAGCTAAGATTATCATTTTCCTAGAGCCTAAGGATGCTGCATGGATCAGCCATGTGAGGAACGATGAGGTGTTGGAAAGAATGACAACGAAAAGGAAATTTATACTGAGCATCACGAAGAGACAACTGAAGTACCTGGGACATGCAATGAGGAAGGAACGCTTGGAAAACCTGATACTAACAATCCAGACAGAGGGGAAAAAGAGACAGGGGAGAACAACAGATAACATCTTTGAAGAGTCTGAGCCGGTGGATGATAGAATAGGTGTTGCGTGGTGTAACAGGAGAAAGCGTGCTTAGAGCCAACAGGGATAGGGAGATGTGGAAAGTCATGATCGCTTACATCCTGAAAGGACAGGGCACATAGAAGAAGAAAAAGAAGAAGTTCCAATTACAGTCGAATTCTTTGCATTCACTACTCTTGGGAAAGCTGATGATCTTACGCTTCTTCTTCCACCTATTTGTTAAATAACAGGACAGATTGCTTTATTTTTATAGCTTTGCTTTCAACCTTTCTACCGCAGAAGATAATGGCAAACTTTGGCTAGAAAATCTTCTGCTCATTTATGTATCAAGGTAGGGTACTAAACTGATGTAGATAAGATAGTTGAATTCATAGTTTTTTTCTGTTTGCGTAAAAGTGAACGGTCCAAATTTGAACTCGGCTCTCCAGTCTTATTTTGCAAGTCAACAAGTTTTACACTGAATGCACATCAGATACAAAACGTGGATAATATGAATGAATAGTAAGAATCCATTCCGATGCGAGCTTTTAACTATCACCATAAAATCCGGAAACACCTTGCTAAATATGGTTTTCAGTTTCTGATATTTAGATGTTTGTGTTACCAGCATATCTACTCTTCTGAGTCTGCTGAAGAATTCTTTTTGTTTACTGCTTGTTGATCTTTTGTGAGTCTATTGCTGTCGAGATATAAGTAGAATTGTTGTGATTTGATTCGTGATGATTATATAATATCTTCTTTTGAAACTATATTTTGTTATATAATTTTGTTACTTTTAGAAATTCTCAAGATCATTTGGGTCAGCTTTGTTGAAGATCTCTTTAAGAGTGTTTTCTTGATAATATCTTAATTGCATTTTTCCATGCAACTTTTTAGTCTATGTTTCACTGTGTAGGGCTCATGACATAGAATGCAAAATGGTGCTTCCTCACCTTTTTTGTAGGTGTGTATGGGTGACAGAGTTGTGGCCTATCTGAAGTCTAATCATTACTATTTCTTCTCTTCTTGACATTTTCCTGTTGGAAATTTTAACTTCTATCCATTCGTTTAATTTTGTAGAGTTTGTTATTTTTGCAGGAGTTCCATAACTCTTGCCATTTGGTCGTAATAAAGTTGTTGATTAGAGGTTTATAATATGTGTAGGGTATTTTATATCACTAATGTTACTGTTTAATGATCTTTTACCTGCTATGTCTCTTTTTTCGTTTCCCCTCAGTAATGTGATTGGGAATCTAGCATAAAATAATATTGTTTTTTGAGGGGTGATGAGATTGATTCTTTGTAGGAGATTGATGATTAGGGGGTTATTTTGATTTTTGTTTATTGTGCTATTAGCACTGATAATGAGTCTGGAAATATTATATATTTGTTGAGGTTAAGTTCGAGGATGAGGTCTAAAGCTAAGTTTATGGCTGTCGCTTCAGCACTGAAAATTGATGTATTGTCTGGTAGGCGTGAATCGGATGTTCACTGAATCTAACATCAGATAAATACCTTTACCCATTGTATTATTTAGTTTTGTCTCCTCTCCCGTGTTAAGGTTTCATAACAAGCACATCGTCGACTGCTGAGTTTTAAATTATTTTCCTTTAACTGATGCTGGGCTGATACCGATCCCAATCATTTCAGATAATATTTCTTAGCGTCAGTTGAAAAGCTCTTGACTTACCCACTTCGAAAAAAATCTGTAGTCTGAGGTGAAATAATTGTTCTGAGACGTAGGTGGAACCAATAATATATACAAACAAACACAGATCTAAACATCAAAGAAGCTGACAAGGATTGTTTAATTAATATTACGGACAGAAATAAATAAATACGTTGTAGAAGTATAAGATGATCTCCCGAAGCCGACCTTTTCAGGAAGCCAGTTCTCTATTTACTCGAGTAACAAGATTAGCAACTAGATCCCACCCTTTTACTGTGAAACCGATAAATTGTAAACGCAAATTCTACTCCAACAGCTTCTTTTCTCGCATTTCCCGCCTGTGGAATTCTCTTTGGCTTACTTGCTTACAGCCTCCTGTCTCACTAATTTGCATCCTCTCTCTCAGGCTCCTTTCTCCGTCCAACCCAATCTCATCAGCATTCTCATCATTCTCTTACCCTCTTTCCGACAACCCTTGTAACCTGTCAGCCTTTCTCATAACCTTCTTCCTATGTAACCCCCTGCACAACAGTGGCAGTAAAATGCCTTTCTTAGGGCGACACGATCGTGGTTTCATTCGAAGCTGGGTCTTATAGCCGCAATGCTAACATCCTGATCACTTAACCACTGGTCTTCTTCCATTTTCAATAAATCCTTTTATTAAAATTGCCTGATGAAATTTTCTTTATGATACTTAGACTTAAGATTTAAATTTAGGTACATAATTAGATCGGTTTTATCATTACAAAATTGAAGAGGTTAGATGTAACCGTAAGTTCTATGATTAATGTTACTTTTCTCGCATTTTTTGCTTATAAAACTCACTTCCATTTCCTGGCATCCCAGTCATGTCTGATTTTGAAAATATTAAATGCGTAGTCAACAGTTATCTTGTTTTCGTATTAGACCATTGTTCTTACTCCTAAATCTGTATTATGATGTAAAATAATTGTTCTGAGATTTAGATGGAATAAAGAATATATACAAACAAACACAGACATAAATATTAAAAAAGCTGTCAAAAATGTTTTAATCATCGTTATTCACAAGAAGAAATGCACCGTAGAAGTAAAAATGAGTTTAGAAATCAATTTTTGACGAAAAACTCACCTATGACCGCAGTAAACATTTAACACCAGGATTCCACATTCTAAGTAACAGTATAGGCAACAGTATACTCACACAAAAACGTAAATCAGGAACATTCTACATTATCCCAAAACTAGTCACAGACACAGTCACCAATCTCTCAATAGGGTCTCCTGGGCATGACGGTAAAGTGCATCCTGAAATTTCTCTGATTTGGAGGTTGTGCGGAGCATAGAACCACCTCTTAATTGCTGTTGTTTCCAGGTTCACCCTGACCCTGAGTGGTAGCATCTGTTAGGGTCCGAGCTATGGGCAAATACTTAACCCCAAAACTGGGGTCAAAACAATATGACAGTATAAAAATAGACTTTTATTAAAATATACACATAAAACTAGACTTTCAGAGAAAAATATACATTTTTGAAGGAGAAATGTTACCAACAATACATTTTTAAAGAAAAAATATTCTCAGCAAAACATGTTTTTAAAAAATATTAGAATACATATTCAGTTTTCTAAAATAAAAAAAAATGAAACAGTTTTCATTAAAACCTAACTAAATCAACCTTATCACTATAAACGAACTTTTAAATAATTACTTTAAAATCCCACATTTTTGGCATAAAATAACCCACAAATGTTGATATGCTGTTAAACAAAACTCAAACTCACTCAATAAAGAAAATCATCACAAACCCACGGAAAATGTACGATCGAAGGTGTTCTCTTGTGATCCATCCGCTTGGTCAACTGATAGTTTCGGGAATCAGAACATATTTCAGGTTACATTGACCAAATCGACCCAACACATTTCAGGTTACAGTGACCAAATAGACCCAGCACATTTAAAGTTCAGTTAAGTGTCATACGTGATACACGCTTTCGGCGATCATGTCTCGAAAGATACAGAACTGATAAGTATTAATTAATAAGTCCAGCGTTACATGAAGGAAGTTTATTAATGTTAAATTAATGTTGATTATTTCTTTTAGGTTTAAACTTTTGAATTCTCTATAGATTAGTTTTGTAATTTTATTGTTTTTAAAATGTGTGGAATGTTGTACTATCATAAGTCCATCAACTCTATATAACCCTATTGAGCACACTTTAAAAAAGTAAATGCATGAATAGTGGGTTTAATCTACCTGTTCTTTCACTTCCATATAATATTTAGACTCCATCTTGGTAGAGCACTATCTACATTTATTTTTTATTTTTATTTTTTACTCAAACAGCAGAAAAAACTAAAGAAAATTTAATGTTTTTTTAAATACTGCACAATAATATGTGCATCCAATGAACTGTTCTGGTGTCCAGTTTTTGTGCTCTCTTCCCCATGCTAGTCTCTTCTTATTATTGGCTGGCAGAAGTAAAAGATTCCTGGCTGCCTTGTACAATTTTGCAAATAATAAACAAAAGAACCATTCTATTTTCATTTAGATTTATCCACTTGGCAATAAATACTAAAAATAATATGAAATACATCATTTCTTTTAAAAATATTCGTCCTCTTTCTCTTTCCTTCTCGTATGTTGATTAATTTTACTTCTTCCTCTCTTTCCAAAGACATTTCTACTGAATACATACAAATTCACACATACATACGTACACTTATACTCATTCAACATTTACTTCTATGAACATTTTCTTCAACTCTTGATACCTTTAACTTTCTAATTGAACAATAATTTCCACGAATTCTTGTTATTGTTTCAATTTAATAAATTTCTATTTTAAAATTCAAAATCTATATTTTTATTCTTACACTATTCCACACAAATTCACATATTCCAACCTGCCGACAACCAACCGTCTGATGATAACCTTCTGATAATTCTGATGATGATATTTCTGCATAAAACTTGTAAACTGTTGGGAGTTTGGTTAAGTATGACACACGGCTAAACCAACAAATATTAACCTGCTCCCTTACGTCTACAATATAAAAATCAGAAATACTGGTATAAGTAAACTGATCAAAGAATTATTAATATTAACGTAAACACGCAGCGAAGACTCCAGGTCAGTTTTTCACCGACCGGCCAATTAACCCCGTATTTCATCTATTTTCTCGCTCGCATCGGTATACACAAAAACCAGCAAACACCTGTTGCATGCTCACAAGAAATTGAAAGTTTACAATAAGCGCCTGATAAATAAAATGAAGAATACGGTTCCTGCTTCTAATAAAACCATTCTATTTTCATTCAGGGATTCTCTACCCGGACTGACTGGAGATACGTAACCGAAACTCAGTACCTTATTTTCCATTCAGCAAGTAAAAACTCTTTCTTTAATTATCCTGTCACCACTCAAATCATCAGGACGCTCTGTTAACAGCTCAAAAACGACGGCATTAGAACTCCCTTGATGGTCATCCTGGACATGTTCCCGGTCGACGCGGCGTAAATTCTTAATTCCAACCGTGACTGTTTATATGTATCAGAGCCCTGTTATCTCAAACGTCAAGTTTGTTGTTACTTTCCCCAAATTTGATTAATTATTTAGCTATTATATTTATCCTCTTTTAATCAATGAAGTCAATGTTTTTGATGATCCCATGAAACAGATTTTACCTCTAGTTTTAAAAATCCAAACAATGGGATTAAATAATTTATGACCCTTTTCTGTGTGGGTGTTCCTCTCTCAGCCATAGTGTCAAATAAATACTCGTATTAATATATATATATATATATATATATATATATATATATATATATATATATATATATAAAAATTCAGACACGCCAGAATAAAAGGGCATAATTTTAGATTGATTAGTAAGCTACGAAATTGAGGTCGAAGTGACAATAGGTCAAAGATTGGATGAGAATAATCGATTTTTTTTGAAAGCCCAAATAGAAAGAAAATTTAATTGAAGTTCAGATGACACCTCCCACAAAAAAATAATAATGGATGTTCAATATTTGATTAGGCTACTGTTACGCGTCTGATAAACGTGACGAGACGTTTATTTATTTTAGTAAAATTTCTGAATACCGGGTTAATTAAGAACATTCTGTTTAATAATTTAGCTATTTTTTTATCTTATGAATGATTTTCGCTGCTCTTTGTATTAAATTTGTGAAGTCATATGTGCTAGAAATAATATTCGGATAATATTATCACACCTTTAACTTTTCTCTGACGAATGTTTGTTATGTACCCATATATATTATTGTTATCGTGATCCCAGCAGGAAGATTCCTCGAGTGACATCAAAACGTGGTTGATTATGTTTGTTCTCTGGCGATTCGTGTTCAAACTCAAATGTTGGTGTGCTTTTGTAGCCTTTCTACGCAGTGTTGCGCGCTTTCTTTATGAGTGTCGATGAGTGTCGATGAGTGTCGATGATGCGGAGATAAGCACTCTAATAGTGACATTATCTCCGCATCTTCGACACTTATAATTCGGCTCTATCCGGTTTATTTTTACTAGCAGTATAGCCCGGAGTTGCTCGAGTGTAATGTAAGCTTTAATACTAATGCATGGTCCGGTAGCTCAGACCCTTTGGACGTTGGCACGAAAGACTAAAAAGCAATAGTTGTTTCCAGTTAAAGCGAAACCGTAGACTGAAAGAAAATGATTGGATGTAAGTCAAATTTTGATTTCCTGGTATCGATATCAAATAAGTTTTTTTCGTCGTAAACTGAATTTTGAAGGCTAGATAAGTCCTCTGAGTAAATGGTATCATGGCTGAGACTAAGAACTACAATTATACCTACTTAGAGCCAAACCCGAAGCAAATACTAAAATAAAAGTGCTGAAAAAATACAGACATACAGGCAGATAAACAGACACACAGACAAACATCTTGCCTTGTATATATATATATATATATATATATATATATATATATATTATCGATATATATATATATATATTATCGATTTTCTGCACTATTTTAAGAACTGAAACCTTGAAACTTCTGAATATCGTTTCTTATGTCTTCGTCTATGAGTGTATCAAATTTGATTAAAATCGGACAACTTCTTTTATAAACCGACTTTTTCGATTATCGGTTTTCGATATTTATCGGGGGTACCTCGACACAAAACCTAGCTAAGAACACTCGCAGACGCTTATAGTACAACTGTGTAAATTTTCAAGAAAATCGGTTCAGCCGTTTCAGAGTCTATAGGTAACGGACACACGCACAGACACACACACCCATACACAAACAGAGAATGTTCCATTAATAAATAAGTTTAGATATTAATCATTTATTCCCTTTTCTGTGTGGGTGTTCCCATCAAAGCCAAAGAGAAGTATAAATATACGTATTAAAAAAATATTTCAAAGAATTCAACTAGTCGGAATAAGAGGGAATAATTTTAGATTGATTAGGAAGCTCCGAAACTGCTGTCGAACTGACAACATGTCAAAGACTGGATGAGAATAACGGATTTCTTTTTCAAAGACCAAATAGAAAATAAATTCATTTGAAGTTCAGGTGATAAATGAAAAATTCTAGAAGATATAAGATGGAGGCTCAATAAAGAACTGAAGATATACAAAAGAAAAGCAATTCAGAAAAAAACCCTTATGTGATATCTGTATTAATATAAAATATACAGGATTATAAGTGTAGAAAATGCGAAGATAAGGACTTAGTAAATAGAAAGTGTAAAAATGCTATAATGGGGTTGGATTAGCTCACACGAAAACCAACGTTGTGTGGTCATAATAATCAGTGGGATAAGATTTTCGTTTCACGCTATTAAAAATGCAAATGATTCCAATCAAATGGCCACCGAAAATTACTAATAGGGTAGAAAAAGATCTAAATTAATAAACAATGTTTTTACTTATCCAGGAATTCAGAAAATGTCCTAAACAAAATAAGCCTTCCCTCACGTTTATCAGACGTTTATCAGCAGCCGAGTTGAGTATTAACTTTCATAAAAATCGCCATAATTTGCAGCTTGCGCCCAGTAAAACAGTGTGTTGATCACAATATTTCAATATTTCTTAAGAACACCTAATAAATATTTAAATTATAGGGAAATGCTTGGACGCAAATAGAGAAATTGTAATCAAAGAAGAAAATTTATAGACCGCATTATAAGCCGGCTGTTAGATATATTCAAATAAATGAAAAGCCAGGCAATGTTCTAGACAAAGGCATTGCAAAAAGAGCAGCCCAAAGTGCCAAATACAGGTGGGGGATACTAAAATCAAGCAGGTACAAAAATTTAAATATCTGGGAAGTGTTCTAACAGGACAGAAAGTTCGACACAGAGATCCGAACGTGAATTAGCATGGCGAAGGACGCGTTCCAGAAGCGGAGTATAGTATTCAGACACAGGAGACTTTCACTAGAAACAACGAAAAAAGTACTGGATTGCTATGAGATGTCAGTTCGTCAATATGGCCGTGAATGTTGGACAATATCAACAAAGACGATGGGAAAACTTGAATCAGCTGAAATGTGGTTTTCCGGAAGGATGCTGCGGATATCGTGGACCGAGCATGTGAGCAATGATAAGGTTTTCGAAATGATAGAAACGAAAGAGAAATTAATACTGAGCATCAGGAAGAAACAACTAAAGTTCCTGGGACATGCAATAAGGAAAAAGGGCTTAGAGAACCTGATACTAACAGGCCAGATAGGGGGAAAAAGAGACGGGAAAAAGCATCGGATAACATATTTGAAGGGCCTGAGTTGGTGGATGACAAAACGGGGGCTGCGAGTCGTTACAGGAGAAAGCGTGCTAAGAGCCACAAGCGATAGGGAGACGTGGAAGGCCATAATTGCCTATGTCCTGAAAGAACAAGGGACATAGAGGAAGACGATGAAGAAAAAGAAGAAATGTATTCCGAGAACAAGGCTTAGAAATCTATGAACACTGATGTTTTCTGGTAGCCCACGCTTTAAAGAAATACTAAAGATTGTTCTCCCAATTATAGTTCACTCTTTACTAATGTTTTATACTCTGAACGAGGAAATTCGACCAAAAAATTGTTATAATCTCTTTTTCACTTTGCAAAAATGACGACTGTAAAACGTATATATAAATAAAAGTATAAAGCATGTTCTTTATTCGCTTCTCGGTGAGGTGGCTGTAAAGTGGAGATGGTTCGAGTCGGTGCGTCAATACACACGCATTAAGCCAGCCAGAGGCCACGGACTTGTCCGTAGTAAGCCAGCCAGAGGCCACGGACTTGTCCGTAGTAAGCCAGCCAGAGGCCACGGACTTGTCCGTAGTACTCTGTGCACCTTACATTTCCAACATCTTGTTTTTTCTCAGCATTCTTCTGTAGAATCACATTTCTGTTGCTTCGAGTTTTCCTATCATCTTTGAAGAAATCGTCTTGCATTCGCTACAGTGGAACATGTCATGAGGCTATTTCTAACATTCGGTCTCTGACTGGGTGCAGGAAGTAAATCAATACACAACAGACATCATATGAAGAAATAATAGTAAACTTCACGAAATGTTTAACCACTAAATCCCACTAAAGTTTCTGCATGGATGACCAAAGGAATTACATTTCTTCTCCTCAAGAATAATGACAGAAACAACCCGAGAAACTACAGAACAATTACATGCCTTCCGACAACATACAAACTACTCACATCTATTTTAACAAAGCAAACATATTTCTTCTTGAAAAAAATAATATACTACAGCTTGAACAAAAAAGGTGCAAACGTGGCTGTTACGAATGTAAATACCAATTACTTATTAATAGGATGATATTAGAAAACTGCTTCAATGCAAAGAAAAATCTTAGTACTGCTTGGATAGATTATCGTAAGGCATTCGATAGTGTACCACATTTCTGGATCTTAAAGATTTTAAATATGTACAAATTATCAACCGTCATGATAAATTTCATCAAACAATGTATGTCGATATGTAAAACAACCCTTTAACTCAATCATATATATGGAACCTATAAGTCAGGTAAAATAAACATCAAATGAGGTATATTTCAATGTGACTCTTTGTCTTCTTTACTATTTTTCATATCATTAATAGCATTAACCAGTCAACTTAACAAGACAGAATGTGGTTAAAAATAGCCCAAAATAAAATAAGCCATCTATTTTACATGGATGACGTAAAGTTGTATGCGAAAAATGATAATGAGCTGGAAGGTCTTCTGAAAACTGTAAAATGCTTCAACAAAGACATTGGAATTAAATTCAATTTGAATAAATATGCTGAAGCTACAGTTTTACGAGGATCGCTACAACAAACATCCTCAATTAGCTTAAACCATTCTGTAACAATAAAAGATTTAGAGCCAGAAGAAGCTTATAAATACCTAGGTGTAAATGAGAGTGAAAAAATTCACCATAAAATAATGAAAGAACTAGTGCGTAAAAAGTACTATAGAAGGCTACGACTGATACTAAAATCTGAATTTAATTCTCAAAACAGAATTAAGGCAATTAATAGTCTTGGCATCCCAGTGGTCCAATATAGTTTCAACATCTTGAACTGGATTCTAAACGACATCAGATGAATTAATTCTAAGACAACAAAACTATTGGATTACTAACATACATAGAAACAACAAAAAACTGGATGATACAATTAGTTAAACAATATGAAAACAGAAAGTAAACATATTCAATAATGAAAGAAGGCAGTAAATACAAACAAGATTTACATTTAGTAAATTCTGTAGAAAAGCAAAACAGAAGTCAAGAACTAATTACTGCTGCAAAAAATATGAAAAAGAAAGCCAAGGATAAAGCTCTTGAATAGATGAAACAACGCTGGCAAGACAAACCATTGCATGGCCATTATCCAGAACGTGCTAATAAATCCAATGTTGATAAAGTTAATACTCATCGATAATTACTTGCATCTGAATTAAAGTCTGAGAGTGAAGGCTTTATTCCTGCAGCGCAAGACCAATGTCTTTTCACTAGGAACTTTCAAGCAAATATTATACATAATAATGTGGATCCAAAATGCATGTTTGTGATAAAGACCAAGAAACAATAGACCATCTAATCTCAGGATGTTCTGTACTTGTCCCAAATGAATATAAATATCGTCACGATAGTGTTGGGCAAAATTTACATTGGACAATGTACAAAAACTATGGAAGATATGTAAACACTGGTATGAACATCACCCAGCACCGTTTACAGAAATAGAAGATGTCACCATTCTATGAGATCTCCCCATCTACACAGACAGAAAAATTGAAGCAAATAGGCTGGACATTATTGTTAAAAACCCGAAAGAAAAAACTTGCCTATTAATTGATATGGCCTGTCAAGCGGATTGTAACATAGTAACCAAGGAATTCGAAAAACTGTTAAAACATAAAAACCTGGATATTGAAATAGAAAAAATGTGGAAAATGAAAAGATGAATCATGCCAGTGATAGTAGGTGCACTTGGAATGAGAAAAAATGGAACAAAACAACACATTGAAAGAATTCCTGGAAACCCCAGTTTAAGAGATATACAAAAAATGTCTTGTTAAGTACAAAAGGTGAACTTTGTGTATGTAACGCTAGAGATGTTAGGGGAGGTAGAAAAAACATGAAATGGAGGCATAAGAACGCACCACGTCCTACCTTAGGTCTTCCCGCAGACTTGGCCGGTAGTGCGACGAAAGCAGAAATCGACATATGATGAAAAATCACAACATAATAATAATAATAATAATAATAATAATAATAATAAGAAGAAGAAGAAGAAGAAGAAGAAGAAGAAGAAGAAGAATTATTTATTGACGAAATAAAAGGCCAACTCTTCGATGTGGTTGTTCCTGGTTACCAAGGACAAAATATGAATTACAACAATAACAAGAAAATGATATTAATATTAATCAAAATAATAATAATAGTAATAATAAATAAATATATAAAAGTTTCACGATTTTCCTAATTGAAATTTCTAATATATCTTAATTCAAAAGTTAATGACTGAATAAGAAATAAGATTATGGCGAATAATACAATATATATATATATATATATATATATATATATATATATACAGAGAGAGAGAGAGAGAGAGAGATATAGAAAGATAGATAGATAGATAGGTGTAAGCTTGTAACTCTGGGTTTCACGCTTTTGCGTTCGTCAGACAAAGTGATTTTTTTTTTTTAAATTGGTTATATTCGTGTATTTTTTTAAAGTGGGGGAAATCTGTCGTCACGACAGACGCAGACATATATATATATATATATCTGTACACCCATCAACGCGCGCAAGGACACACACACACACACACACACACACACACACACACGCGTTCGGTCACTGAGGCTTGCATAAACATACACATGCGAATCGTGCGGGGTTCGGTATATATATGTATGTGTATGTATATATATATATATGTATGTGTACACATGGATATATATACCGAACCCCGCACGATTCGCATGTGTATGTTTATGCAAGCCTCAGTGACCGAACGCGCGTACGTGTGTGTGTGTGTGTGTGTGTGTGTGTGTGTGTGTGTGTGTGTCCTTGCGCGCGTTGATGGGTGTACAGATGTATATATATACATGTCTGCGTCTGTCGTGGCGACAGATTTTCCCCACTTCCACAAAAATACACGAATATAATCAATTTATTTTAAAAATTAATCAGTTTGTCTGACGATCGCAAAAGCGTGAAACCCAGGGTCACAAACTCACACCTATCTATATGAATATGTCTGCTCTATCACTGATATTGAGCGCTTTTAAATAAGTACCACGCATGGCTAATATGTAAACAATATAACAAATTGCATATATATATATATATATATATGTATATATATATATAGATATTTATAATTATATACATACATTTTTACACACACACACACACACACACATATATATATATATGTACAGAAATTCTCTTATCGCATCGGTAAGTATTTGAGCTTAAAAACTTAACAAAATATTTGAATAAAATCATAAATATGAATGCTGGTCGTTATTTTAAAAAAGTAAAGTGATACAAATGAAAAGCTTTGAAATTAAGAACTGTTTCCTTTCATTAAACCAGACGTTACACTCGTCTATCTTTCCTTTCTTTTATATTCTCACTAAAACTAAATAGCGTCTTTGATATGTTTTTTGTCTTCTCAAACTATCAAAACGGAAATGACCATAATTTATGACGTATTAGCAGGAGACGATATACATTTATATTTTTTTTTATACCGAAACCAAGTACCAAGTACCGTCTGCCTTTTGTCTTTCCACGCAAACAAACGGAACAGTCCACTATTTATGAGATACAATTAAGAGAATTAAACAGTTCTATATTTCATTTTTGTTTTTTTCACTGAAACCAAGTACCATCGCTGATTATCTTTTGTTATTCGACGCAGCCCAAACAAATAGTTCATTATATATGATGTATTAGCAGATGACGTTAAACACATCTTTCTTTCTTTCTTTCTTTCTTTCTTTCTTTCTTTAAATGAAACCAAGAAATATCTTTGATATTTTTTGTCTTTCCAACAGAAGAAAACAGAATAGTCCATTGTTCATGAGGTGTTGGCAGGGCATAACTGCCGTAGCAACTAAAAAAGGAAGAAAAAGCACAAATACTATCTCATAATTATAATAAAAAGCGAAGTCAAAACCCCCGCCAAGGGAATACCGATATCATCTTAAGGGTTAGCAAGGGATGATTCAAATGAGAATAACTGCAATGAGCTTGACCGCTCATTTTTTTTTTTTTTTGGTTTTGGATAATAACTATTAAATTTAATTTATAAATAATAATGTTTTCGCGGAAAAATAATGTATTCGGAAAATGTTATGCCGTAAATATAGTAGAGATAATTCAATATTTGGCATATGAAACACATGAAAAAATATTAATAAAATAACATAAAATAACCTATAAATTTTATCTTTTACCTGATCAAACCCGAAATCTAATATATCCGTGCCGGTCATGAGGCTAATTATCCCTGAACATTTTTTCAAGATCGATCCAGCAGGTCATTAAATATCTTGACCAGAGACAGACAAACAAACAAACAAACAAAGACGACCGTATACAATACCTCCAACTTAAGGCGGAGGTAATAAGAAACTTTTTTTTATAATTATTGTGTTTAATAATAATAAAAATAATAATGATAATAATAATAATAATAATTACTAGCAATAATAACTATCACTATTGCTACTGCTGCTAATAATAAATCACTCAATAATGAGATCTGTTTAAAAAACGAATGTTCCGGTCGGTACAGAGACGAAATGGAAAGATCAAAGGCGAAAAGATTAAACTGATTTCTAAAGCGTGCTTGCCGAATCTAGTCATTTTTCTTGCGAATAAAACTTTCAACTGATATGCTTCCGGTTAAATTGTCTGGCCACGTAAATACTGTTACAAAAAGTTGTCTCAAAAATTGCACACATACACACCCTCACGCATACAAGCACAACTTAGGTTGTGTGTCCATGATTATGTTTTTTATATATCTCTGTATGCTTTGCGACTAGATAGATAGATAGATAGATAGATAGATAGATGAAGCAGAATAGATAGATAGATAGATAGATAGATAGATAGATAGATCGATCGATAGATAGATAGATAGATAGATAGATAGATAGATAGATAGATGTGAAGCAGAATAGATAGATAGATAGATTATATTTAAGCTGTGATAGATAGATAGATAGATAGATAGATAGATAGATAGATAGATGTGAAGCAGAATAGATAGATAGATAGATAGATTATATTTAAGCTGTGATAGATAGATAGATAGATAGATAGATAGAGAGAGAGAGAGAGAGAGAGAGAGAGAGAGAGAAAGGAATGTGTGTATATAAGCTAGTATTCGATCGCTGTTTACACGTGTTTATTTATACTTCTGTGTGCGTTAGTCTCTGTCCGTGTATACGCAATTTGTATGTAAATATATGAGTTGGCAAACGGCTGAAGCTGTCCCCTACAGACCTAGCAAAGAAATACATCTCCCGCAGTCTCTAATGGAATCTGTGGATGGATATAATATTTTAGAGTCGAGATGCTTTTTCAATATACTGTTTGTTATCTGAATGAGCGGGGTGAGTACGGGTGGAAATGGATAATTTACGGATCAGTGAATACTCACAACGGTAATCTTTAAAATCATCCAGCCGACATATGGGTAAATCCGACAGGATAAAAGAAAAGAGGAGTATATTCAGAAAAAGAAAAAGAAGATGAAAAAACAGAAGTAGAGTATAGAAAGAAAGAAAGAAAGAAAGAAAGAAAAAAGAAAGAAAGAAAGAAAGAAAGAAAAAAGAAAGAAAGGAACAAAGAAACAAAAAAGAAATCTGGGGAACACAGGACAATAAGAGATCGAAAGGAGATGAGAAAATTACGACAAGAATATGGAAATAGAAAAAGATATGTGTAAAGGAGATTGAAAGAAACAAAAATGAAATAAAAATAAGAAAGAAGTTAAGAAAATAAATAGCAACGATAGATTGAAAGAAGACCAAAGAATTAAGTAAACATTATGAAACAAAAGAAGATAAGGAGGGTGAGAATGAGCTAAGGAGAATGCGAGACTAATGATATATCGAATAAAAATGAGAAAATTAAGTAAACAATTTTCTACTTCTATGTGCCATGTTCTTTCAGGACGTAGGCGATCACGTTCTTCCACGTCTCTTTATCCCGGGTGGCTCTTAGTACGCGCTCTTCTGTTATACCACCCAAACCCCGCTCTACTATCCACATACTCAAGGCAGTTATCCAACGCTTTCCTCTGTCTTTTTTCCCTCTATCTGACCTGTGAGTATCAAATTCTTCCAACCATCGTACCTCATCATATGTCCCAGGAACTCAACCTGTCTTTTCTTCATGCTCAGTATTAATTTCCTTTTTGGTTTCATCCTTTACTAATCCTCATCATTGCTCACATGCTCGATCCATGATATCAACAGCATCCTCCTGTAGAACCACATTTCAGTTGTTTGAAGTTTTTTCTTCATCTTTGATGATATTGTCCCGCATTCGCTGCCATATTGAAGAACACACATCACATAGCAATCCAGTACTCTCTTCTTTGTTTCTAGCAAAATATTCCTGTCTTTTAATACTCTACTCAGCTTCTGGAATGCGTCCTTCGCCATACCAATTCACCTTTGGGTCTCAGTGACGCATTTCCCGGCTTCTGTTGGAACATTTCTCAAGTACTTAAATTTTTGTACATGTCTGATTTTAGTATCCCCCACCCGTAATTGACATCTTGGGATCCTCTGTTTGCTGATGACCATACATTCGGTTTTCTTGTAGTTTAGAAGTAAACAATATTAAAACGATAATAACAAATAAAGAAAAATTGGAGAATAGAAAAATGAAAAAATAAAGAAAGTGAGTATGAAAGAAAGAAAGAACGGAAATCTAAGTAGATAATAAATGAAAAAAAAAAGTAGATAATAAATGAAAAAAAAAAGAAAGAAATCCGGAGATCAAAGAAATCCTTTTACGTAGATGACGTAAAAATATGAAATGGAGCCATAACGACACATTACGACCTGCCTTAGGTCTTCCCGAAAACCTGCTAGGTAGTGCGACCATAGCAGAAATAAAAATAGGATGAAAAATGATAACACAATAATAATAATAATAATAATAATAATAATAATAATAATAATGGAATGATAAAAAATGATAATAATGGAATGATAAAAAATAGAAAAAACAACACATTGAAAGACTCCCTGGAAACCCCAGCTTAAGAGATACACAAAATAATTGTCTTGTTAAGTAGAGCCCACACACTAAGGTGAACTTTGTCTGTGTATCGTTAAGAATGTTAAGGGAAATAATCCAATTATGATGAAAAATGGCATAATAATAAAACATTGATCCAACACCAGGCATGGCTCTCAGGAATTCTGCGTATTATTCTTTAATGCAAATAACTAGTAGCGGTTTGTTTTCATGAATTTAAGTCAACTGCAAGTTATGTACAATTCATGAGATAGACGATATTTATGCTCAAAATGATATTAGAAAGAACAGTACAAATGCAGAAGAACGCACACGTTTGTTTTATAGATTATGCAAAAGTGATAACGTACGTCACAAAGAACTGTTGGAAATGCTAAGTAATCTTGATATATTTGGGAAGGATATTAAAATAAACCAGAACCTGTAAGCTAACCGCCTGCCTAATTATTAAAAATGAGTCCAGTACATATGCTGCGGATATCATGGATCGAGCATGTGAGGAATGATGAGGTTTTGGAAAGGATGGAAACGAAAAGGAAATTAACACTGAGCATCAGGAAGAGACAACTAAACTTTCTGGGATATGCAGTGAGGAAGGAGGGCTTGGAGAACCTGATACTAACAGGACAGATAGAGGGAAAATGAAACGAGAAATCAGCGGATAACATATTTTAAGGGCCTGAATTCATTTGAGGATGGATAATACAAGAAGAAAAATAATAAGAATAGAAAAAATGAACAGAGAAATTATCGGAAATGATAGAAGAAGAAGACGAAGAAGAAGACGAAGAAGAAGAAGAAGAAGAAGGACGAGACACGGAAGGAAAAAGAAAAAGAGGAACAAGAACACGAATAAAACGCTGATTTATATGATGAAGATGACATATTCCGAAAAGAAATAAGAAATCAGATTAAATGAAGAATAAATCTGAGGAACACGCATTGAGAAAACGTGTGTCATGTGGTAAAAATAGAAGAATATTGAATTGAAACAAAATGAAATTTGTGAACATTATTTGAGGAGGAACTGAGCAATAATCAAAACTTGTAGAAGAAGAAGAAGAGGAAGAAGAAGAAGAGGAAGAAGAAGAAGAAGAAAATATGGAAGATATGGAAGAAGAAGAAGAGATGAAAGTAGAAGAAGTAGATACGGAAGAAGAAGAGAAAGAAGAAGAAAAAGAGGAAGATACGGAAGAAGAAAAAGAAAAAAAAGAAGAAGAAAAAAAAGCGGAAGGTACGGAAGAAGAAGAAGAAGAAGATACGAAAGAAAAAGAAGAGAAAAGATAAAGATACAAAAGAAAAGAAGAAGAAGAAGAAGATACGAAAGAAAAAGCAGAGAAAAGATAAAGGTACAAAAGAAAAAAGAAGAAGAAGAAGAAAAAGAAGAGAAAAAAGAAGAAAAAGAAATACAAGACACGGAAGAAAAAAGAAAAAGTGGAAGAGAAAACGAAGAAAACGTTGATTTATATACTGATGAGGACTAATTCCAAAATTAAATGAGAAAACAGATTAAGCGAATTTACTCGAGCTACTGGACTGGCAACAAGGTCTCACCATTTTACTGTGAAAACAATCAAGTGTAACCACAATCTCTACTCGCACTTCCCGCCTGTAGAACTCAATTTCCGTATTCTTGTTTTCCAGATAGCTACAATTTCCAAGAGTTTAAATGCAACGTCAGTTGCCATCTCTTATCCCCTTGAATCCCATCCTTTTTCTCACGTTACACTTTGCTGTCACGCAGCTCGCTTTACACCAATGTACCCGTCCTTCTCTTACCCATTCTCCGACACTTACTGTGACCTGTACTTCTCCCTGTCTCCACTCTCGTATTATATAACCGCTGAGCACCAGTTACGGTACTGCCTCGGTAGGGTGAGACGATTATAAAAAAAAGACGAAAAAAAAATGAGGAATATAGTTTGAGAAAAAGAATCATGTCGTTGAAATAGAAGAATATTCAATCGAAACAAAGAAAACATTATTTGAGGATGAATAATACAAGAATAATAATAATAAGAAGAAAATAGAAAAAAGAAACAGAGAAATAATCAGAAATGATAGAAGAAGAAGAAGAAGAAAAGGATACAAAAGAAAAAGAAAACGGAAATAAGTAAAAAGAAGAGCGAGATACAGAAGAAGAAGAAGAAGAAGAAGAAGAAGAAGAAAGAGGTGGAGGAGAAGAACAAGAGAAAATCGAAGAAGAAATGGAAGAGCAAAAGAAGAATGTTAAAAATAAAATCAAATAAATGATATATAAAGAGGAAAATAAGAGATAACAAAAAGTTAAAACGGTAAGAAAGTTAAGAAAATGGCGAGAGACGACGAACGAGTCTAAATAGTGAAAACTGCCGGTGGAAGACACAGGATAGGATTGATATTTCTGGATGAGAACAACGCTTTTCGGTTGAATATCTTTTGGAGCCGGGAACGGGCGACTTAGTGATCAAGACGGAAAAATAGGCAAAGAAAAAGTTAAATGCTAAATGCCACAACAAAGAGATGTGTCTAATACGAGTGGAATCGGTACTTTTCTTCAACAAGCAAGCTGAATAAGTCTTAGTTTCATGCATATCCACCCCGTCTCTGTTCGAAAAGCGGATTAGCGTACACAAATTGTGGTGTGTGGCTGTGGGGGAAAGCAAACGAAAATCTCCCTTTACAAAACAAAATGAGATGGCGAAATACAAGTGACACGGACCTGCTTATAATGGAATCACGCACGCACATTGGTAAATTTCACAGTGGATTTTCAAAGCTGTGATTTTACTTTTTTTTGCATATACTCTTCAATAGAATACAATCCTCGACTAGTAAAGTTAGTCCAGAATCCCATTATCTGTTACCAAAGAAAACACCTGTCAACGCTTTGTTTCTTATCGTCTATATACCTCTCTCTCTCTCTCTCTCACTTTCTCTCTCTATTTCTCTCTCTCTCTACATATATAGAGAGAGGGGAGAGAGATATAGTTTTTTTTTTCACTTTTTACGGCTTATCAAGATTTTGCAGGTTATAAAACCAGAAAATATTTTATATTGTAAATTGTTTTTAGAAAATAATGTTAAATTTATACAGGGCTTTCTAATTAATCCTTAGCTAAGGATTGAAGTGGTGTAGTCATATTTTTTCCCATGGATATTTGTGCGTAAGTGAATTGAAAGAACCCAAATGAAATGGAACTAGGCTCTCCGATCTTGCAATGTTATACCATTCACAAAATGGAGTTTACAAAACCTGCTATTCTCAGTCACCCTTGGCAAGGCACTAACCAAACTTGGCGTTGCTTAACTTCAGTGATCGTACGGAAATCGGTGCTTTTATGTAGTGAGACCGTAAACGTAGAGATTAAATATTATTTTCGTCTGACCGCGTTTGAATCAGATGTTGCGTAACCCCACCTCTCCCATCAGTAACTCAGATGAACAAGTCTAGTTTGGTTTGGTTGGTTTTGTTTTAAGGCATATCAACCTCAACGGTTTAATGCAAATGAGATTTTTACAATACATTTGTATGAATAGAATATATTTTATTTGTAAAGTGGGTTTCGTTGAAAGTCAGATGTATTGCTGGTAATATTATTTTTCGTCACGTATTTTTGTTGGTAACATTTTTCCTTCAAAAACGTTTGGTTGGTAATATTTTTCATTGAAAAAAGTTTTGTTGGTAAATATTTTCATAGCATTCAGCATAGGTTTCAGAGTTAACTATTTATCCATAGATGGGAACCTAATAGGTGCTACCACTCCGGGTCAAGGTAGAACTGGGAACAGCAGCAATTAAGAGGTGGTTTCATGATCCTCACAACCTCTCAATCTTGAGATGCATTTTGCGGTCATACTCAGGACCGAACAAGTCTAGACTCGTATAACAAAATCTCACCAGGATATTGCCCCCTTGGTGTCAATACTCCTTTATAAATCATGTCGAAGATTGAGAAAATAAAATTGGTTAGACGGAACTGTTCGTCGATGGCTGCTATAGCGTAATGGCATAAGTCATTTTGACCGAGTGTGAGCGTACTGGCGTTGATCCTCTTGGGGATGATCAAATAATTTGTAACAAATTTTTTACGATAGAAAATATGCTTGCCAAAATAGTTTATATTATTATAACTACTAAAAAATAAATATTGACGCTAAATATTATACATATATATACACACACACACACACACATATATATATATATATATATATATATATATGTGTGTGTGTGTGTGTGTGTGTGTATTTTACTACAACCACGCTCTCCCGTAGACTACATGTCATCTTTCTGTTCAGAGTACTATTAAACAACATTTATCTGAAAAACATAAACATGTAGGTAATATCAGACAGATTTTGGTCAACAATACGCTGATCCTTACTCATACACATAGTAAGAGGAACCTGCAGATATTGGAGGCCATGTACATCAAATCAAAACAACCAACACTCAATAAAATCAACTTTAAAACAGGAAATAACATATTACATTGCATTTGACTACATGGTTTTGTTGTCATTTCGCGCTATCCCGCGGTGTGACGTCATAAAACCGTATCGCAAACTTAAGAACTGCGTTTATTATTTTTGGTAACTATTGCCGTTGCCAAGCGAATTTTTATGTCAACACAAAATAAAATCGTCGATGATGGTGGATTTTATAATATTTCAGTTTAAACAACCTCTCTGAAGATGAATCATGTGAGCCGAAAGCTTAGAAGAAAACCAATAAATAATTATCCAAATGTTGGAGAATTTTTGTCTTTATTTTCAACTGAAATTAAAGCAAAAGTACGACGTTTAGAACGGCTCATGATTAAACATAATAGACATTCATTGTCTCTTATATTTAATAGCATATGCTTAGAATATATATATATATATATATATATATATATATCTGTAAATTCAGATAAAACTTATCCGAGAAATAGCCATTTTCAACATATCCTTTTAAGGCATGCATTTTTCAACCCCTTATAAACAAAGAATGAAGAAAAATTCTAAGCCCAGATGTTAGCTTAGGTAAAGGAAGGGGTTGGGATGTATTAGTTTCATTGGGTTGGGATGGGAGAAAGAATTAGTAGTAATTCCACTTTGGTAGTAGGAGGTATGTGGCCTGACCCTTCGGGTAGATGTGATGGGTTGGCCAAATTTTGAAAAAAAATTTTATTGGGACTAATTGGGTGTATAAGATAACTATTGTAATTTATACTTTTTCCTATTGTGACACATACTTTTCGTTTGTTAAAAGTATATTTTGGACTTTAAATTTTAAAATTTTAATTTTTTTTGTCAAACATAGATTTCACCGATCTCTTAAGCTATTAGGTGTCCTAGCCTTGCCTATGAGTGCCCATTTTATCTGGGGATCTAGGTTACTTTCTTTTAATTCCCAATATTTTCTACAAAGTGTTGTTTGGTATCTTAAACTTCAGTTGGTGAATGAGTGCCTGTGGGTATAAAGCCGTTGCTTCCAAATTCCCGCTGAAATTCCGATATAAACATTCCGTCTCTCCTTATTTTCCTTAGGGTAGATGGTGGCTTGAGAGATTACATTTTCAGATCTACGCTTACCCTCAACCGGACAGTTATTTCTAGATCTAGAGTTACAGGGGTGTATCATTCTATTTTCGGTATTTGATTCTCTACATTTCTCCAAGCTTTGGTTATTATGGGAGTTAATAATGTTATATATCCTATAGGTACACGAGTAACTAATCTTGATAGACTCCTATGTGTGTGCGCGTGTGTGTGTGTGTGCGTGCGTGTGTGTATGTGTGTGTGCATGCGTGTGTGTGTGCGCGTGTGTGTGTGTGTGCGTGCGTGTGTGTATGTGTGTGTGCATGCGTGTGTGTGTGTGTGTGTGTGTGTGTGTGTGTGTGTGTGTGTGTGTGTGTGTGTGTAGTCCATGGTGTTGTCTCCTTGAAAATGTTTATTTATTAATTTAAGGAAGAGCTTCCCAATGTTAATTGTTGATAGTTTACAGAACGGGGGGGGGGGGTTAAACCATGAAATTTTCTTTTCCTATTTTTAATTTTGGCATTTAATGGTTCCGAATTCTTAATAGGTTTGAATTACGCTAATTTCTCTTTATATCCGCTATTCAAGAGGGTCTTATCATATAGTTTTTTTTATTATTCCTAAAGATTTCTCGGTTTGAGGATAATCACTTAATTCTAATATTCACGGTCTTTGGTATTTGGTTAATAATGGCGGTAGGGTGGTTAGGGCTAATACTGATATAGCTAGGGATTTCATTGTCTTTATTGGATGGTTTAAGGGATTTATTGTCCAGGTTGAGGGTAATGTCTAAGTAATTCAATATCTTTAAGTTTGATGCGATTTCTTATTTGAATCATAGGATACTGGAAAGTCTTAATGATTTTCTTCTCGATTTTCATAGTCAAATACGAGAACGAAAAATATAGTATGAATATAGTATGAACAGGGATATTATATATATATATATATATATATATATATATATATATATACACATCATTATACGTCAATGACACGATTCGGTGTTTCATGAATTATGCAATAATCAGGAGCATTTATCAAAATGAGAGTTTAAATACATTTAAATTCGAGTTCACTAGATTTTCGTAGGAGTTAAATCTTATAAATTTAGATTTCTGCTTTTTAATACCAAAATTAAAAAGTTAAATATAGTAATACTATATTGGAATAATAAATTAAATATCAATTTAAAATGAAAATATTATAATTTTAAAATGAAAATATTAATTAAAATTTTAAAATTAAAAAATATTAAATAATATTAAAATACGGGGTGATGAAAACAAAGTTGAGTAATTCATAATTGTTTATAGTAATATTTGCAAGGGAAATAAATAAATAAAGAAAGAAAGACAGAAAGAAAGAAAGAAAGAAAGATGTGCCGCAGGAAAAGAGAACGAAAGAGGCAAACAGATAGATAGATAGATAGATAGATAGATAGATAGATAGATAGATAGATAGATAATAATAATAATAATAATAATAATAATAATAATAAAAATAATATAATATTGAGGATATATTTTATGTAATAATTTAATTGCGTAATTCATAATTGTTAATATTAATATTTGCAAGGGAAAGAAAGGAACAAATAAAGAAAGAAAGATGTGTGGAAGGAAAAGTGAAAGAGAGAGGCAAACAATGAGAATATTTTTAATGTAATATTAAGTGATAGCAAAGGACAGAAACAGCCCATCACTTGAATGCGCTGCCTAAGAATATGGTCAGAATGTTTTGATTACATTTTACTTCCTAAGAAGGAAATTATTTCAGCAAAAAGGTTTCGCACACAACGTAATATTGAAAGCCAAACGGAAATTACAGTAAATCCTCGAATGTCTAGCATTTGTTTCAAAAACACATGTTGGAAGCTGCTGGCTTGTCCGTCTAACGGTAAGACATTTTAAGACTTCCATGACTAACTTCTGCTTCTATGTTACGCGTTCCTTCAGGATATAACGACAATGACTCACCAAAACTTCTTCCAAATATTCCGTGTGGCCTTTAGCAATTTCTTTTTACTACTTTTGCCAAGGTTTTGCTCTCGTCGTTCCGCCATCAATCATACACGCTCATTAGTTAAGGAGGTGGCCACTTTCTCCTATCTTTTTTCCCTGAATACGTTCTGTTAGGGTAAGTATATCAATACTTTCTTCTTCATTGTACCGTGTCCTGGGCATGACGATAAACTGCATCCGGCAGCAAAGCCTCTGATTGGGAGATTGCGACGAGCATGGAACCATCTCTTAATTGCTGCAATTCTCAGGTCTACCCTGACCCGGAGTGGTAGCACCTGCTCGTTTCCCAGCTGTGAGGAAATAGTTAACCCCAGCCAAACTGGGATGAAAACGTTATGAAAGTATAAAATGAACTTTTATAGAAATGTATTCATATATAGAAAATTAACATTTTTGACTAAAAAATATTACCACTATACATTTTTGAAGAAACAAATTACCATAACACATATTCGACAAAAAAAAAAAAAAAAAAACTTCCCAGCAAAACATTTTTGAATACAAACCTAGAAGCCTTTTTAAATTTTCTAAAATAAAAAAAGAACAAAAAAAAAAATTCATTAGAATCTGACTAAATCAAACTTCTCACTATAACCAAATATTAAAAAAGATATGATCGCACAAGCGTTTATTACGTATAGCACTTAACTGACTGATTTATTTGCTTGATGATGACAGATACAATTTGCTACCTGCATCTTCGGCTTTTTATCTTGGTGATAACCATACGTCCTGTTTTCATTTTGATCATTAATCTTTCTTTTTACTCGCTTTATATATTTAGCTACCCTGTCTAGGAGAGTCTGTGATAGTCTTTCCATGTTGGCTATCAAAACTGTAATTTACTTATCTTATATGGTT
>JBBBDQ010000815.1:2237500-2335000 GCA_037127315.1 Ascarosepion bandense | reverse complement strand
ATTCTTGAAGTATGAAATATTTTTCATCATGTCTTCAAGGAATAAAACCGGCATTAAAAATAATGGTTACTGAGTGCTCTGTTTTTTTTTGTTTTTTTTATGGAACACACACACACACACACAAACACACACACACACACACACACACACACACACACACACACACATAGTTTACGCTAGACGCTGTTAAATGTAAAATCCAAGATACAATCTAAAATAATTTTACAAATATGTTGCATATGATACGGATTCAGGAGCTGCTTTTGTATTATCCTCCATACAGTACTATGAGATGAATGACATGATAAGACTACTTGACTTGTGTTAATATCTAGTTTGTCTCCGACAGCTTGATACACTAAATATGCAGTCTATAATGCACAACATAGGTAATCTACGCATATTTATGATGTTAGCAAATTCACGAACAAAGATTTTAGTTATTTACTTCGAGGTCATTTAGCAAAATAAAAACAATGATTATTTCTTGTTCAGAAATTTCAAACAGAAATTCGGCAATTTGGTGGACGAAGTAACATGTTAATCATATGTTTATTTCCTTGATCTTTCATTTGTAGTGATACCGACCGAACAAAAGCGAGGGACCGGATGTTTGCTCTATAACAACCAGAAAGCAAATGAACAAAAATCGTCTCTGCACAGGTGTATTCGCGCAGATGTTCAGGTTGAAAGATAAAAATTAATCAAATATCAAATTTCCATTTAGCGAGCCTACGCGAATTTTATTTACCAGCCAATGTCAAGCCCAGAATCAAATACAAGTATGAAATCCAAAAACGAGCTGTTTTGATCCAAAAAGCAGATATAAAAAGCGGGAACACACAAGCACCCAGCAGACAGACAGACAGACAGGCGATAGTAACCAGTGTCTCCCCTTAAGTCGAGCGGCTACTATGCTTGCCTCTTTCCTTCTCCACTGTCTCAAAAGTACTTACTGACCTCAGGAGTGACTATTTCAAAGGCATTCCTCACATAACTCCGCTTCCCACTTTCCTAAGCCTTTTATCTCTTTTAGCTCATTATTTGCCAAGAACATTCTAACCGCCGTTGGACCTTTATTTTAAGTATTGCTTTAATTGTAAAACATTAATTGCTCTGTGTATATATAAATGTTATTTTCAACTCAATTTGTTTTTCTTGATTTTATAATCATTTTATGAATTATAGTGGGCTATCTTCCCACAAGGCCAAATTCCGTTAACCTGCAACTGTATATAATTACACTTCACTAGAACAGAATCCTACTACAACTAGACAAAGAATAGATAAGCAACCCACTATAAATTAAACATTACATTTTCTTGTGTAGACTCTTCTCACTCTGATGTCAATTATTTCAAATATCACTTGTTTAATCAATTTAAATAATCAACGAATTGAAATTTATAAATAAGGGAATAAAATAACGGAGGGGGTAGTTAAGACTTCAAAAGAAGATGAAAGTTTTCAAACTTTAATGTTGCTTTTACAAATACTTTCAAAAGCTCCGATGAAAAAGAGAGATTATTTTGTCGGACTTGAAGGAGACTACCACCACCTTTAAATTTGTTGTCTTTCATTTTTTTTTTTATTTTTTTTTTACTTTTTTCATTGCAATCTTATCGATAACACCCTAAACTTTCTGATTGACAAAAGAATTTGAAAGAATTTCAATATTTCAACAGTTTTATGGGGGGGCTCAGTTTTTCATACAATGATATAGTAAATTAATCTTACATTTTGAAACCACTCGCCGGTACGACATTACCACCAGCTGTAAATTGGTTGATTATCAAATTTTTTTTTACGTTTTTCAGTGTAATTTTATCGATTAAATCCTAAATTTTCGACTGACAAAAAATTTTGTAAAAAATAACATTTAAACAATTTGGAGGACGGGCTCAGTTTTTCATACAACCTCATAGTAAATCGATCCTGTGCAATTAACTTCTTCACTTGCACCTATTTGTGGTGCATTGGATATCGACTCGGAACAAAAAATCGAGGAGCCGAGTACGAATTCCAGTTGAATTCCTTGCATTCACTTACGCACAAATATCCTTGGGAAAGGTATTAATCCGTCTCTTCCTTCCAGGGATGTGTTAAATAATAGGACAGATTAGATTCTATATGTTATATATCGACAAACAACAAACACGCATATATATAAAAATATAAAGTTATATTTTTATTAATGACGATGAACCGTGTAGCATAGGGAACAGAGAATTGAGAGAGCGCGCTTCTAATGGGTTGACGGGAGTGTAGTCTTATCTGTTGTGTCTCTCTTTTCACCGGCCGATCTCTGTTGCTCCTCTACTGGCGAATCCGTGTGCCGAGGTCTTTTTATAATCTTCCAGAACCGGGACTTTTTCTTCCGGTTTTGCCTCGCCCACGCACGCCCACGTAATTCTCAGAGACACCTGTTCTGTTTGCCTCTGTAGTTATTTCCGCTGCTGCCGGAAATAAGGTCAAACGACATCCGTTCCTTTCAACGACCGGAAACACCCTCGCTTGCATCAGCCTTCCTCGGGTGGGCCAGATTGTTATATTACATATAGCCTTCGTCGGTAACCAGTCTACCGCAGAAATCAATGGCAACCTACTGTGGGATAATCTTCTGTCCAGTCAGTCATGTCTCTTTCGAGACCAGATCGCCCAAAGCGTGTATCACGTATGGCACTTAAATGACTGACTATTCAACTACTGAATCCTTTGCGAAGTCTTTGAATAAAGCCATTCTTGAAGTTTCCGAGGAAGATGCCATCGTAAGAACTAAAGAAAACTTGAAAAAGACAAAAACAAGAGCAACAACTCGTCCCATAAAAACCAAAACAAAGTGACCCCAACGGGAGCGGTTCCAAAATGGAGAATCAATTTACTATGACGTTGAATGAGAAAATTGTTTAAATATTGAAATTTTTTCAAATATTTTTTATAATCGGAAACTTTATGTAATACCCGATAAAACTACGCTGACAAAAAAATTTTTAAATTAAAAAAACAACAAATTTAAAGGTGGTGGTAGTCTTCTTCAGGTCTGCCATTGTTATTTTCAAGTTTAGAAGTCAATTATTTTATGTATTTTATGTCAATTTTTAATCATTTATTTATGTAGTAGTATAATTCATTACGGCTCGAATTGAGGAATCAGAGAGCTGTCATTGAAATCGAGTTGTGTTTGTTTCCTTCACTTACGTGCTAATACCCCGTGAAAAATTATGAATTCAACACTTCTCCGCCAGCTGTGGGTAAATAGCAGAACAGGATTCTATTGCCTTGGGTGGCTACTAGTCTAAGAGAAAAAAAAACTTTGCACTCAATCTACCCTGGTTGGGCTCTGTCAGGCTATTTTACACAAGACAAGCCATGTCTACTGTGGCTGCAATATATGTGGTGCCTCTAATGAGTTAGAAAACTACTGATATATATATATATAAATCAAATCACCCCGAGCAAGGCGGGAACGCCACTGATGTGCAGGGGGCTACATAAGAGTAAAAGGATTAGAGGAGAATCAAGGGAAGGACGAACCAGTTATAAAGGAGCAAGAGAAGGGTGGGAATACAGTTGCGAAAGTGAGGGAAAGGAAAGGATTTACAGGACAGTGTGGAATGAATTAGGGTCAGTAGTTAAGAGATGAGAATTGACCATGCATTTAAATTACTGGAGGTTGTAGCCGTCCGGAAAGCAAGAATATGGAAGCGAGTTTCACAGGCGGGAAATGCGGAAAAAGAAGCTGCAGGAGTAGAATTGTCGTCAGCATTTGGTTGATCTAACTGTGAATCGGTGAGACCCAGTTGCCAGTCTGGTTGCACAAGTAAACACCTGTTGCAGTGGCACCAGTGATATATATATATATATATATATATATATATATATATATATATATATATATGTGTGTGTGTACTGCTTTAAAAATCACAAACGGAAACATTTATCAAAGGATCCCTTTCGCCAACAACACATCAAAAGAGAACCATTGGTAGTGATCAAAGAATGAAAAAAAAATATTCACATGAGAAAAAAGATGGGGGAAGAGACGCGTGTAGACAATTAGGCTAAGGGGATAAAATTGAGGGAAAATGAATAAATATATACAATTAGATAATCTCCTGATGCGTTGTTGGCGAAAGGGTTCTCTTGAGAGATGTTTCCGTTTGTGATTTTTAAAGCAATTTACTGGTTTTGTACCGTCAAACAATTATATATATATATATATATATATATATATATATATATATATATATATATAATTAAATATTTTTGTATTTTAAAATGAATATACTTTACATTGCGACACGGAACTTTCTGTTACGAGATTTTTACCTTGTCATCAGGCAATATTAGATCATTTTTGTGAAAATGATTTTCATTTGAATATGAGAAACAATACGTTTGTTATTTATGGATGTGGGAAGAGAGAATAATTCATGTATGTGTTCACTCGGTAAAAATTGCCAAACAGAAATGGCCGTGTCGCAATGTAAACTATATTAATTTTAAATTAAAAAAATCTAATTATATTGTACTCTAAAATATTGTTGTATTGAGCACATTTATAAAAAAAAGAAGTAAATGCCGGAGAACTTGGAATTGTAAAAGTGTTGGTTATGTTCACCTGTATATATATATATATATATATATATATATATATATAAACCATATGACTTAACTGAGATAGTTTTATACTATTTAGGTATATAATTAGCCTGATCCCTCTTAAGGGTTATCCATGTATTTTTCATTCCACCTCACTGGCCAGAAGATTATCAAGCAGTAGGTTGCCATTACTTTCTGCGGTAGACTGGTTGTCAGCCAAGGCTACAGAACCCAACCTGTCCTCTTATTTTCTACTATTGCTATTTCAGATAGATGAATGGATCATAATAATCTAGAGAGCACGGTGAGTAATGAATTGCGGCTCGGATTTAAAATTAAAATTACATTTGTTAATACTACATTTTTTTTTCTTTTTTTATTTCAAACTTCTACAAATCAATCCAGTGAAGGAAGTACAAAGTTAAGTTTTACATTTTAATCACCTGTAGAAGGACGGAGCGTACAATGGCCAAACCGTCGTGAATGTCACAACAAAGGTTAGGACAACATTTCAGGCAATGTAAATAGTGTAAATAGATACAAAGACTAATATTAGATTTATGGACAAATATATCCGAGACTTTGATGAAATAATTCTTTTTTTAACTAAATGTAGATGCTTAAGACGGTTTTTTAAAAATTCTAAAAATTCGTATCTCGTTTTCCATATCTATATTTTATGAGAGGTTTTCACAGTATTTACATTATTCGGACTATTGTCTTTATCTTTGTTGACATTTTTACGACGTTTCGGCCGTTGTACGCTCCGGTCTTCTTCAAGTGCTAGAAATTTCGAACCGAACCATTTTTACAATCACTGGTTCCTCTTTTGGTAGTCATGAGTTATCTCCTTCTAACCCTGCAAGTTACTTGTTCACTACTGCTGTAGCCTGGTATTCAACCCACAACTCTAAGCGTCAAGTTATGAACTAACCAACTAGACCATGAGCTCTTAATGGCAACCAATTTGAGGAAAATAGTTTGAATAATGTAAATACTATAAATACTACCTCATCTCAGAAATATAGACAAATACGAGAGGTTTTTTGGTTAAAAACCGCACATTGAGTAAAACTGAAAATTTTACGCTTAAGCGCGTCAGTATGAAACCTCAGAAAAAAGATAATACGTTGCAGGAGTAAATAACCAGTGAGATGTAGTAGGATCAACCAAATGTTTGCTTACTATTAAATATCGATTATTCACATCTAACACTTCCGAAGAGCACATCATCTTTATTAGATTTTGATTACCTAGGTTCAAAGAGGTCAGCTGCATTGTTTAATAAAAAATAAAGTATCTACCAAACATAAAGTTTATATGAATCTTATTCAAATTCAACATGTACTTTCTCTAGTTTCTTAAACAGTATGTACGTTACGTTCTGCAAATAATTCATAAATGAGAGATATTCCGTTTTGATAGCGTGGAAAGATATATCAAGTCACAACATTTGATAGCGTGGAAAGATATATCGAAGTCACAACGGTGATAGCGTGGAAAGATATATGGAGATGCAACATTTGATAGCGTGGAAAGATATATCAAAGAGTCACAACATTTGATAGCGTGGAAAGATATATCAGGATGCAACATTTGATAGCGTGGAAAGATATATCGGAGTCACAACATTTGATAGCGTGGAAAGATATATCAGAGTCACAACATTTGATAGCGTGGAAGAATATATCAGAGTCACAATATTTGATAGCGTGAAAGATATCAGAGTCACAACATTTGATGGCGTGGAAAGATATATCAGAGTCACAACATTTGATAGCGTGGAAAGATATATCAGAGTCACAACATTTGATAGCGTGGAAAGATATATCAGAGTCACAACATTTGATAGCGTGGAAAGATATATCAGAGTCACAACATTTGATAGTGAGCCATATCAGAGTCACAACATTTGATGGCGTGGAAAGATATATCAGAGTCACAACATTTGATAGCGTGGAAAGATATATCAAGTCACAATATTTGATAGCGTAGAAAGATATATCAGAGTCACAACATTTGATAGCGTGGAAAGATATATCAGAGTCACAACATTTGATAGCGTGGAAAGATATATCGAAGTCACAACATTTGATAGCGTGGAAATATATATCAGAGTCACAACATTTGATAGCGTGGAAATATATATCAGAGTCACAACATTTGATAGCGTGGAAAGATATATCAGAGTCACAACATTTGATAGCGTGGAAAGATATATCAAGTCACAACATTTGATAACGTGGAAAGATATATCAGAGTCACAACATTTGATAGCGTGGAAAGATATATCAGAGTCACAACATTTGATAGCGTGGAAAGATATATCAGAGTCACAATATTTGATAGCGTAGAAAGATATATCAGAGTCACAACATTTGATAGCGTGGAAAGATATATCAGAGTCACAACATTTGATAGCGTGGAAAGATATATCAGAGTCACAACATTTGATGGCGATGAAATATATATCAGAGTCACAACATTTGATAGCGTGAAATATATATCAAGTCACAACATTTGATAGCGTGCAAAGATATATCAGAGTCACAACATTTGATAGCGTGGAAAGATATATCAGAGTCACAATATTTGATAGCGTGGAAAGATATATCAGAGTCACAACATTTGATAGCGTGGAAAGATATATCAGAGTCACAACATTTGATAGCGTGGAAAGATATATCAGAGTCACAACATTTGATAGCGTGGAAAGATATATCAGAGTCACAAGGGTGATAAGCGTGGAAAGATATATCAGTCACAAGATTTGATAGCGTGGAAAGATATATCGAAGTCACAACATTTGATAGCGTGGAAAGATATATCAGAGTCACAATATTTGATAGCGTGCAAAGATATATCAGAGTCACAATATTTGATAGCGTGAAATATATATCAGAGTCACAATATTTTGATAGCGTGCAAAGATATATCAGAGTCACAACATTTGATAGCGTGGAAAGACCTGTAAAGGTCACAACATTTGATAGCGTGCAAAGATATATCAAGTCACAATATTTGATAGCGTGCAAAGATATATCAGAGTCACTACATGGTTTCAGGGAATAGATTACTAAAGAAAGAACGAAAGAAAAAATAAATAAGCGAAGATATAAGTATCTAACATTTGTTTCAGTGAAATGGGCAAAGTTGGCAATTTAAAATATATTCAATTGTATTCCATGATTTATGATTGTTACTGAAATAGTTTGTTAAAGTTGTTAAGCTCAAATATTTAACGGAAAAAAGACAATACTTGATTTCAGTGAGAATATAACAAAACTAGAAATAATAGAGGGAAAAATAATTTATAATACAAATTTAATTACAGTAATAAAATAATATAACATCGTCTGTTTAATTATTTTTTTAATTATTATTAAGAGAAATGTTCATCAGACAGGGATTTGGCTAGAAAGAAAGAAATAAAGGCACATAAAAATACTTAACATCTCCTGCAATACCTCATAAGTAATGGACTATTCTGTTTTGATCGAGAGGAAAGAGGGGAAGAGACACTTCTTGATTTCAGTGAGAAAATAAAAGAAACAAAGAAAGTAAGTTAAAAAAAAAAGAAATCAAGAAAGAAAAACGATGAGAATACCGAAATGGTTATCGACTGTTTCAGTGAAATGAAGAATATTGTCCGCTGCAAACGTTTTTGTTTCAACTCACTTTTTAAAAAAAATAACAAGCATTATTCATATTTATGGTTCATATTGCAATATTTTGTTAAAGATGTTAGGATTGATTCAGGAGATTTTCTGAGCGCTGCTTAGATGTGGGACACCCAGTGAGGATCGAACTCACTAGTCAGGTGTAACTGGTGCAAATTGCTAACCATTACACCTCGCCTAGGTGCCATGCTAGGTTTGATTCGAATAGCATTGTTACTTCTGCAAAATTGGTTGATAACCTTTAATGTAATTTTTATAGATTGTTGAATACATTATGAAAAGAATCAACATTATTAATGATGGCTAAGAAACGACGAATGACACAATGAAAGCCATTTTTTTAATCTTCACCCTAGGCAAGGCAGATTTACTGCCACTGTTGCGCAGGGGATTACATAGGGGAAAGTGATGACAAAGCGGGGTTAGTTATAGGGGAGGTCAGGAAAAGGGTAATAGACGGATGAGAATACCGGTGTAATGGGGGTGGAGTGGATAGAGAAAATAGCTTGAGAGAAATGATGCAATTTAATGAGATAGGATATGTCTATTGACCGTATATTTAAATTCCTGGAGATTGTAGCTGTCGGGGAAGCAAGTATATGGACGGGAATTCCACAGGCGGGAAGTGCGAGAAAAGAAGCTGTTAGAGTAGAAATTGGGTTACATTTTATTGTTTTCACTATAAAAAGGTGGGACCTAGTTGCTAGTCTACTAGCTCGTGTAAATTCATACATAGGGACACCAGTGAATTGGAGCAGAAGCCGTGAAAGTATTTGTAGAAGAGGTACAGGGAAGCCACGTCACGCCGATGAGAGAGAGAGAGAGAGAGCCTGCAGCCGAGCTGCCAAGTCAGTATCGATCACATTACAGATTTTCCGTTGGATTTTGTCAAGAACTCCTAGGTGAATAGCAGAGGCACCCGACCAGATGTGGCAGCATTATTCAATACAGGGCGGATGGTAGATTTATATATGTGCAGGATGGATGCAGACAGGAAAAAACTTTCTGGCCCTGCACAGCGAACCGACCTTCTTAGCAGCGGATTTATCTATGGATTCGATATAGTCATTCCACTTAATGTCTGCTGAGAACGTTAGGACAAAGAAGTGTAATTTTTTGCTCTCAAGGAGACTAGCCTGATCCATGCTAATGGGGTGGGGGTGGGGGTAGGCGCGATTGTCTATGATGGTTAATAGATAGCAGCTTCGTTTCGAAAGCATTAAAATTTACAAGCCATTTCTTACACGAGTCCACCATAGATTGGAGGTCTTTCTCAAGCTCGGCAGTGAGGTTAGCTTTGTCAACTTCTTGATCGAGGTGAGAGTAAACTGTGGTGTCTTCAGCGTATATTACTTATTTTCAGTGTTGTGGCTCGTCTCTGCAGCGAGGCAGCTCTGAGAAAATTAGAAATCCTATCAAGATTCATTATTGGCGGCTACAATATTAACACCATAATGTATGCCGACGAAACGGTGTTTTTAGCACACACAGAAAGGAAACAACAAAAACTCTTACAGAAGGAAAGCTCGAAAAAAGGACAAAGTGATTATACTTAGTCCCTTTCTTACAAGAAGACATAATGTATGGTTATGAGCAAAAGAAAGTCAAAAGTGAAAATTACAAATCGAAGATACAAAAATCAAAAAAGTAAAAAACATTTACCAAAAAACAAAAAAAACAAAATCCCAGAAAACACGAAACTGAGATCCGAGGAAGTATTGGGATGGTCAAAGAGGCATTCCAAAATTAAGCAGAATATTTAAAAGACAGAAACATTTCGTTAGAAACAAAGAAATGAGTATTGAACTGTAACGTGATATATGTTTTTTTGTATCTCAGCGAATGCTGGACAATCTCCTCAAAGGTGAAGAAAAATCTTGAAGCAACAAATATCTGTGGTAAATTTTCGTTTTAGGACCCAAAGGCTTTTATCCCTTCAAATTTTTCCAAAATAGTCTTATTTCAGTGCAAATGTATATGCTGAACTCAAATCAACAATTGGATATTGAAGAAACCTACCTTTTTTTATGTTAACGACCAGAAAAAAAAATCGAAGTTCTTTTTTTTTGTTTTTTGTAATTAATTTAAGAAGAAAGTTGCGTGTACTAATTTAAGAAGAAAAGAATGTTAACTGTCAAATATATGAAAATTACCAAAGGGTATATTTTCATATATTTGAAAGTTAACTTTCTTAAAAAAAAACCTATATTTGGCAATTTGCATATATTTGAAAGTTATCTTTTGTCTGAAAAAATTAAGTAAAACTAAGTCACTACATGTATCCCTTATTTTCATGTATTTTCTTCTCAAATTAAATACACGTAACTTTCTTCTTTGCAAAGAAAAAAAAGAAAGAAGTCCGATTTTTTTTCTGGTCGTTAACATAAAAAAGGTAGGTTTCTTCAATAGCTAATTGTTGATTTGAGTTGTTGAGCATATACATTTTCACGGAAATAAGATTCTTTTGGAAAAAATTGAAGGGATGAAAGCCTTCGGGTCCTAAAACGAAAATTTATCATATCTGCTTCTAAGAGAAGATGCTAACGATACTCCGAGCCAAAAATGTGAGCAACGATGAAGCTATAGAGAAAATAGAAACTAAATAAAAACTTATATTTAACATCTGGAAGAGGCAGTTGACATTTCTGGGACACTGAATGAGGAAGAAGGGTGTGGAAATTTTGATGCTCACAAGAGAGATTGAGAGGCAGAAGAAGGCAGTATAACATACTTAATGGGCTTGAGTAAATGCATGACAGAACAAGAGAAGAAATAAGAAAAATGAAAATTTTATCAAGAGTTACAAGCGACTGGAAATGTGGATGGGAACGGCATGTTAAAGATGTGGCAAATTTATGTTTATTTTTAGTTTTTAAATTCTGATTCGGAAAAATAAAACCTTTTTTGTATCTACTTAGACAATAACTTAATTCTTTTTTCACTTTAAGCCATTAAACACCATATCGGTAAAACTGAATTAAATTTTCCCCATGTCCCCTTTATAAAATATATTAGTGGCGAGTGACGTTTGTTTTTAGTATGGCCTGATATAAAGCACTCATATGATCTTTCCTTTAAAAAATTGCATAAACACGATAAGTCATATTTTTCTTGCAATATAAATTTTATTACTGCGATTTTGACACATGCAAAAAAAAGTAAGTAATTTCTTCGCTTTACATTTAGCTAATCTAGACTCTGGAGAAGAGAACTTTGAACACGGAGTGCGAGAATGACTTCCAGTTGCGTCTTTTCCAAAGATTTATTTAACCACTACAGCGAGGCTGTCCTGAGGGAAACCCTACCAGACTTTGTTATCGGTGGGTGTAATAATAACAATACGCACTTTTGTAATAATAACTCCTCATTCCAGAAATACAGATAAAAACATGAACTGGTGTAGATTGTAACGTTAAAGAAACGAAATAAATTGAATGATTCCTTTAATGTTTTCTTGCATAAAACGTAAGAAGATTGGCTCAGATTGTTTGTTTTTTAATTAGTAACATCTCATTCAAGGCAGTAAAGACATAAAGGGTTACAGACTATAAAATAATTAGGAACAGAATCATTAATAATGAGCTGGAAGAGAAAAGATTGTTATGGATTCGGGTGAGGAACCATAGAAAATACTGAACAACAAAACATATTTGAGATAGAAAAATAGGTTATATTAAACGTAAAGATACAACTGGAACGCAAGTTAGTAATCCAGGAATACGACCAGTAAGGAATTTCTTTTTTTTTTTAATCATTTCACCCCGAGCAAGGCAGAAACGCCACTGATGTGCAGGGGGCTACATAAATGTAGAAAGATTAATTAGAAAAGAGTGAGGAGTACAAGCTAGTTAGAAAGGAACAATAGAAAGCTGAGAAAGCAGGTGCAATGACAGATACATGGGCGGAGAGAAAGTGAAGATTATACAGGGGAGGGGAGAGAGCTAGAGTCCAGTGGTTAGTAGGTGAGTATTAACTTTGCTTTTAAATTTCTGGAGGTCGTAGCCGTCAGGAAAGCAAGAATACGGGAGCGAGATCCACAGGCGGGAAGTGCGAGAGAGGAAGCTGCAGGAGTAGAATTGTCGTCTGCATTTGGCTAACCTGACTGTGAATGGGTGGGACCCAGTTGCCAGTCTGGTTGCACGGGTAAACACCTGTTGAGGAGGCATCAGTGACTTAAGTTCGTCTGAGCAGAAGCCATGAAAGTATTTATAGAAGTGACAGAGGGAGGCCACATTTCGACGATGGGAAAGTGGCTGCAGTGGAGTCGCCAGATCAGTACCTATCACATTACAGACTCTCCTTTGGGGCTTGTCAAGAACACTGAGGAGAACGGCAGGGGCACCTGACCATAAATGGCAGCAGTACTCCATGCACGGACGGATGGTTGACTTGTATATATGCAGGATGGATTCAGGTGGAAAAAACATCCTGGATCGACATTGTGACCCAATCTTCTTAGCAGTAGATTTTGCTATGGATTCAATATAGTGCTTCCATTTGAGGTCTGAGGACAGGATAAGTCCGAGGAGGCGTAGTGTATTACTCTCCGGGAGAATCATCTGGTCCATGCTTATGGGAGGCAGAAGAGGTTTCCTGTAATGGTTGACAGACAACAGCTTGGTCTTAGAGGAATTGAAGTTGACAAGCCACTTCTTGCCCCAGTTCACCACAGAGTGTAGATCCCGCTCAAGGTCAGCAGCGAAATTATGTCTGTCCGCCACGACAGGTTTTTTACTGGAGCGGGAGTATATTGTAGTGTCATCTGCGTAGATGCCTACTTGGGACTTGATCTCATTTGGGAGGTCGTTGATGAAAATAAGGAAGAGCGTCGGGCCCAGTATAGAGCCTTGTGGGAGACCAGCATTCGTGCTGTAGGACGAAGAGGCACGCCCATTCAGAACGACCTTCATTTTGCGGTTATTTAAGAAAGATTGGATTAGGTCAAGCAGGCGACCGGTAATACCATAACCGCGTAGTTTGCATAGGAGGCCAGGGTGCCAAACCCGGTCGAAAGCCTTGGAGATGTCCAGAGCAACCGCGCGAGCCTCGTCAGACTCATCAAGGGCCTGTAGCATGTACTCCGTTACAGTTGTTAGCAGGTCGGCTGTGGACCTGTCAAATCGCAATCCATATTGCCTGTCGGAGAACAGTTTGTGGGCGGTGAGATGATGAACTATTTCAGCATTGATTATAGCCTCGAATACTTTCCCGAATATCGGTAGAAGACTGATAGGGCGATAGTTGGATTGGTCCGAGGATTCACCACAGTTCTTAAAGACAGCAACGACTGAGGAGAATTTCCAGCATGCAGGAATGCAGGAAGCAGAAAGGCAGTAGTTAAACAGTTTAGAGAGGACAGGGGAAAGTTCAGGGGCACACCTCTTAAGGACTATCACCGGGATTCCATCGTCTCCACACGCCTTATGGGGGTCGAGTTTTGAAATTACTCGGGATACTACTGTCCGGGTAATATATACGTCGTGCAGTTTGGCCTCAGTTCTAATAGGGAAGTCGGGTGGGTGCACTCCGGACGAGTCGAATGTGGAGTTGGATGAGAATCTGCGGGCAAAGCACTCAGCTTTGTCCGCAGATGATGTGAGAACATCAAATCCATGGATTAAAAGAGGTATTGAGGATTTCCTGTTGTTGAGCACTCGTTTACAAATCCTCCAATAGTCCTTGGAGCCGAACTTGTGGTCAGCTATGTGCTGTCGCATTCTCTCAGCAAACAACTGTTTGGCGTCATTTAGGGTTCTCTTGCACTCACTGCGAGCAGATGTGAACAGGCGCCTATTGTGATCAGTTGGCTGTCTCCGGAATAGACGGAAGTAATGGTTCCTGTGGACAATGGCGGCTGAGCAGGCCGGAGATATCCACGGAGAGGAATGAGGTTTTCAGCAATACTTCCTGGTGGGTATGAAGGCATCAATGCCAGCTTTCACCCATGACGAGACCTCAGAGGCACAGTCATCAACTGATAGGTCGAACACTTTTCCCCAAGGGACGTCGCAGAGTAAATCGCGAAAGGCATCCCAGTCAGCTTTTTGGTAGAGGTAGGAGGTCCTATAAGTAGGGGGCTCCTGGGGGGAGTGAGATTGGAAAGAAATACTGAGGGAGACTACAGCGTCGTCGGAGTTGCCGAGAGGGCAAAGCTGCGTGACTTGACAGGCGTCGGGCGCAGAGGTGAAACATATATCTAGCAGTGAGGAATGACCCGAGGGTGTGCTGTGTAAGCGAGTGGGGAAGTCCACCACTTGCGTAAGGGATTGGGAATTAGCAAAGTTCATGGCCTGAACGCCCGCCGAATCAGTAACGGCGTTTTCAAGCCACTCAGAGTGATGGGCATTGAGGTCTCCAAATACAAATATGTGGGCAAATGGGTGATAGGAAATAGCCTTATCTATGTCGTCGGCAATGCTATCTAGTAGGGAGCAGTCAGGAGAGGAGGGAGAACGGTAAAGGAAGAATAGGTAGCTAACCGAACTGAGGAGAGACAAGCGGATACATATGTATTGGTGGTCAGTAGATTCGAGTGAAGTCACCCTAATTATGGGGAGGTGTTTGCTGACATAAACACCCAGCCCATGCATGTGGACAGTGGAATCCTTCCTTAAAAGGAGAAGATAGCCAGGGATGCAGAGGTCAGAGGAGGGAATAGCTGAGTTGAGGTTAGTTTCGCAGAGCGCGAGGATGTCAGGGGACTTTTGATGCAGGAACGCTTCTACACTAGGAAAGTTAGTACGAATGCCTCGGATATTAGTGAAGGAGAGGTTAATGGGCTTAGGTGGTTTGGATTTAACTGGTTTAGGGTCATTTCTGATTTGTTTCGTCATGTTTTTTGTTTATAGAAAGGGACCTAGGGTAGAGGATACAGTCGGTCATTACCCACGATCTGTGCTGGGAGGGAAACTGGCTAGGGCTGCAACAAGGTGTGGCCTCGGGGTTGCCCACCGAAAGCGCTTGCAGGGACACCTATCCATGCGCGACATGGCACTACAAGAACCCCGATATTATACAACTGTTGATCAGAGCAGCCGCTCTTGACGCTACGCAAGAGTTAGGAAGCGGCAACCAGGAAACTGCCAACCCGGTACCCTCACAGTGATGAGCCATTGCCACCAACCGGCCAGATCGCAGGAAACTCACGGAAGCACCAGTACCAAGGTCTGAAGGGAGAAAAGAGAAAACCGGAAACCACATCCTAAACAGGAAACAAGGAACGAGCCTCTACTCCAGTTCAATAGACGTGGGAGGAGTATTGACCGGGCGATAGTGTGACCTATCTACTCCTATTAAAAAACAAAAAAAAAAAAAAACACGAACAACCTTCGAAAAAACACAAAATTACAAAAGTGGAGTTAACTAAGTTTTAACTTAGTTAAAGTCCAAATGAACTCCAAAAAGGGGTGGAAAAACCGAAAAGCACAGATATATATAAAAAACAAAAAAAAAACAAAAAAAAATACCTCACAGTTTAACACAGGAAATTTGAATTAAACGTTTCATTCTTCAATTCTTGCTTTTCCCAAAAGTCAACATCAAGTTAAGCTGCTAAGTAAATTCCCATTCAAAGAACATCACATGGCGTGGAGGTGTAATGGCTGCTGATACCTTGGCCAAAGTAGCTTCGCATAACAGAATAAATAAAAATTTCAAACTTTTTTTTTCCTCCCTAATGAAGCATGAACTCCAAAAAGGGGAAAAAAACAACAACGAAAAACACAGATATATCTAAAAAACAAAAACAAAAAATATATATATGCAAGTCTTTGAAGGGAAGCCGTGCTGGAATTAGTATATCTGTGTAATACTATTCTGGCTGAATATAGCTCAGAGCTACTATGACTACTGACGCGGTATTTTCTGTGTAACTTAGGTATTGTTCGGTATCTTACGGATCAGTTACTGTTCTTCAACGGATCTCTACTGTTCTCTCTGTTCTTCTGTATCTCATTATGGGAGAAGGATATGTATACTCAAGTCGAGTCCATTGTCATAGAAAAAGGGGAGATCCCACAAGAAAGAGTAATCAGTTCGACAGTAGATAGCGATTGACATTGCATTTACATTTTTTGTAGATTAAAGGTAGATATTTGTAGATTAAAGGTGGCTGTAAAGCGTGACGTTCGAAGGGTGATCCACAAGCAATAAATACGTGAAAAGAAACTATTATCATATAATTTACGGCTACATCTAGCCAGCTCATTAGTAAATTGATGACACTTTGTCATAAGTCTTGTACTGGACTTGAATTAAAAATCTAGCTGCTATAGTGAAGTGCTCATCAGAACAATTACCATGAAAATATTTATGGAAATGTCACAGGTGGTGCGATAGTGAGTGAAGTCGAGCCGCCATATAAAGACTGATAGTATTGCTAATTCTTCTTTGGATTATATCAAGATCTAGATAAAAAACATGATCACTGGATCATATGTGGCGGCAATATTCTAATCATGGATGAATAGTAATTTTATAGATATGTAAGATAGATTCTGGCGAGAAAGATTACTAGAATAAAGGTTTCCAAACTTTTTTCTGTCATTTCCCCCTACACACAGTTCCACCATCCGCATTTTCCCCCTTCATGTGTATGAAAGAAAGAGCAGTTACAACACACTGAGACTACTTACTAATTTATTTTTCAAATGTACAAATATACTGATAAACTTATAGTTACAGAATGGATAGAGAGCAGTTAGTAACAACTAAGCATTGCCATAAAGAGCGGTTAGTAACAAACAAAAGAACTTTTGTTTGTTCTTCTACTTCAGAATTAAATTCATGAGAAAGATTATGCTGCTTCTTGTGCACCAGTGTTTTAAAATCAGGTTCAGTTTTGGCAACGTATGTCACAATCTACCTCCAGTCGGTTTCGTGCTTTAGGCTTGATCGTGAGTAAATTAGAAAATCCTGACTTACAAACGTAGGTTGTAGAAAACAGACTGAGTAGGTAGTGTAATTATTTTCCCCCTGGTAGCTTCAAATTTCCCCTAGGGGGAAATTTCTTTCGGTTTGGGAATCGCTGATCTAGAACGACACAGTAGACCAACGTTCTTAGCAGATGACCTGGTAATGAATTCCTCAATGTCTTTACAGTTCATATCAACTGCGAACTTTAGACAAGAAAGCATAAAAGGGTCATTTTGGTTTTTCTTCATTTAAAATGAATAAAATTTGGTAAATTTTGTTTCGGAATGTTTATTTATTTTTAATAAAATAACTTGTACCAAACTTTTGTATAAGTGTGTGGGACGTGAGAGAGAGAGAGAGAGAGAGAGAGAGAGAGAGAGAGAGAGAGTTCACAACTCACGATAATTTGGAACGGAGAGACACCTCCCTCTTTGTAGCAGGTAGGGTATCTAGTTAATCCATTGATTGTTTTAGTAGACTGAACCAGCCTGCACGCTTTCTAACGAAAATGAAGTGAGGACTGACGTAAATGTCTTATTCTTCTTGGGTTTATATTGAGATCAGTATTCATCATGGTGTGCTATTACTGCGGATTTTAATTCACTTTGTTACTGCGATTTTGATATTGAGTATCGGTTATCCAACTAGCTTCAGGAACGATATTAAGCTGATAACTGTATCCTTAAGAATGGAGTTGTGTAAGAGTTGAATATGTTTTTCAGAAGATTTAAGAAATATTTCTATTTTATGTTATATATTAAAAATAATATTGATTTCTAAAAATAATTACAAGCAGTATTTATATTCTATCTTACATATTAAAAATAATATTGATTTTTAAAAATAATTAAAATAATATTTCTATTTTATCTTATATATTTAAAATAATATAGTGATCAGTATTTGTCATAGTTATACAACTAGCTTTAGAAACGATATTAAGCTGATGAATGTATTCTTAAGAATGGAGGTGTTGAAGGGTTGACTATATCTTTGAGGATTTAAGAAACAGTTCTATTTTATCGTATATATTAAACTTAGCATACAGCTACAAACTTATGACACATCAACATACGCATATAATGAAAGATTTGAACAGACAGAATTTGAGAATTATAATATATTTTCAGACTAAACAAACTTTTTTGAACTCACTAAGTCAATTTAGTATCCAGTGGTGATTGAGGAACTCTGAAAATAGGTGGGGGTTACTAAGGGCCAAGGTTTTTCCGAGGAGGATGTTGGCAAACACAAGCAGCGTCTTCATTTTCATACACCGCTCTCTTTTACAAAACATAGGAATGAGTTTGAATCTAAATATATTACTACACTAAATTAAGCAGAATAATTTTGCATTCATAGTAATAGTTCTCATATATCTTTACCTCTTTTTCACTCTCAAGCAGTTGAAATACATGAGAGATTAATTTCAGAACAAAATCAAAGCGGCAATATTAAGAGAACAGTGTGATATTTTTCCTCTGCAATATATTTAACTCACGCCTTATTTAAAATTCGAAAATATGACTATTAAATATCTTTCCATCTCTAACAACATGTCTCTTTCTATCCATCTGGTTGTTTTATTTTATTCGTTTTTTATTCAAACTTGTCTCTATATGTGTTCTTAAAAGTTAAATAAAAAAAGAAAACACAGAGAGAAAAGTGATAAAGATCAAATCCTATCAAAACCAGGGACTGATCCGTTTTTTGAAGTTTATAAAAGTGGGCGGGCATCAGATGGGTTAACCAATATTTCTGAGGGTGCGTTGGCCTCTTCTGCCCCCCCCCCCCCGTAGAATTGCCACTGTTAGTATCTTCTTAACAGAGAGAGATACGAGTGAAGTGTTTGCAAATCCTTTCTTATTATTCTGGCTTTACTGCGTATTAAATATGAACATTATACTTAAAATGTTTTAGTGTATATAAAATCATTGTTATTTAAATTAAGAGCAGGTACTGATCTGGCGACTCGTCTGCAGCCACTTTCCCATCGTCGAAATGTGGCCTCCCTCTGTCTCTTCTATAAATACTTTCATGGCTTCTGCTCGGATGAGCTTAAGTCACTGATGCCTCCTCAACAGGTGTTTACCCGTTCAACCAGACTGGCAACTGGGTCCCACCCATTCACAGTCAGGTTAGCCAAACGCAGACGACAATTCTACTCCTGCAGCTTCCTCTCTCGCACTTCCCGCCTGTGGAACTCACTCCCGTATTCTTGCTTTCCTGACGGCTACGACCTCCAGAAATTTAAAAGCAAAGTTAATACTCACCTACTAACCACTGGCCTCTAGCTCTCTCCCCTCCCCTGTATAATCTTCACTTTCTCTCCGCCCATGTACCTGTCATGGCACCTGCTTTCTCAGCTTTCTATTGTTCCTTTCTAACTAGCTTGTACTCCTCACTCTTTTCTAATTAATCTTTTTACATTTATGTAACCCCCTGCACATCAGTGGCGTTTCCGCCTTGCTCGGGGTGAAATGATTTAAAAAAAAAAAAAAATTATTTAAACAAGATGAAAATCACAAAACTCTCTTTCACATTTTGGTTCATACAGAGGTTATTATAGTTTCATCTTTTCAGCCAAGTACCGTTTCGTTTATAATAACTTCTATATCAGCCAAGAAGAGAAAACTAGTTCGAAATAATAGATATACACAATTAGACATTGATTATAAAGGCTTCAAAAGATACTTAAAGAAACATAAGCATAAGTTGGTGGCGTACCGCATAAAGGAGTAGGTTAAGCCTATGTTACTGTGATCTAATGGTTGTGGGCTAAATACGTGATTCCTTTTTTGTGACACTGGTTCATTAGATCCCGACAATAACTAGCATCAATGCAATAATTAACAGTAAGAGTATAAGACAACAAGCATCAGCAATATAAAATCAGCGTAATATTTACACTTACCCATCTGAAAAATGAATACGAGAATAACAGATGAATTACAGAAAGTATAAGAAAACTTTGCACATTATATATATATATATATATATATATATATATATATATATTTCCCATAAATATTCAGGCCTATATATATATATATATATATATATATATATATATATATGAATTAAATTTTAATTGAAAAAATAGAATGTATATTCAAATACGAGTATCGATTGAAAATATTGTTTAAAGAATCATGTTGGTTGTTAATTCCATTTCAGTAATCTACGGAACTTTCCATAACATTGTCTGTTTATATTTGTTTATAATACATTTCACAGCAGAGATAATTATTTTAGAGAAATCAAAAAACTGTGTATATAAGGCTTGATTAAGTTTTGTTTGGTCTGTGAAAACAATCGTGATCGATTTGTCTAAGACGCATCAGATCAATTGATGGCTTCCCTTATATTGTTAGAGGGCGCAGGTACGGATTTTCTCTGAGAATTTTGTCATAAATATTCACACCGATATGCACTACCGGCCATAATTATAAGGCAACCCCATTGTTTTGAAAAAAATCTATTTCATACTATTTTTTCGTATTTATTGTCAAGTGTATAATTGCAAAGTGTATAATTGCAAATGAAAATAGAATGGTTCTTTTGTTAATATTTCACAATAATATGCGCATCAAATGAATTTATGAATATTTAATAATTACCTATATTGCAGTTTCATCAATGAAAAATGAAGAAAATTTAAGGTGATTCGGACGAGTTCATCTTAGCTTCCTCGCAATCATAATAAAAAAAAACATTTTATTTTCATTTAGACTTATCAATTAAAAATAGTATGAAATTTCTTTTAAAAAACTGGGGTGGCCTAATAATTATGGCCGGTAGTATATATACATATATATATGTATTGGATATTTAAAATTTAAAATCAGAATATCGACTCAAATACGAGTATTTTATTAAAAATAATGTTCAAGCAAATAAATTTTATATATAGTTTTAGTACAAAGAATTTTACACTTAAACTGAGCATGTTCATGCCGATTTCAAAGTTTCGTGGGAACACCATTATGGTGCTATCACGAAAAAAAAAAATTAGGAAAACCAACCCCGAAAAGTGAAGACAACAAAGAGGTGTTCTGACGAAACTTCGAAGTCTGCAGGAGCCTGCCCATATAGAGTGCCAAATACGTGATTCCTTTTTTGTATCAACGCACTATATCTATCCTAATATCGAATACTGTACTATGATGGCTTTTATCAGTAAGGACAACAATCTTGACCGCTAAAACTATCACAACTTACAAAAAATTCAGTCTATCTTTTAGGCATATTTTTCCAATCTGGATGTTAAAACATGGCCGTTTCTGTTAGTACCTACAGATTCCGAACTCATTAACTTGAAATTAAAACTGTTTACGTTTTACATTCACTTAAGCACAAATACCCTTGGAAAAGTTATTAATCCGTCTCTTCCCTCCAGTTATGGGTTTAATAATAGGACAGACTATATAGCTTTGGCTAGAAACCAGTCGAAAGCAGAAAGCAATGGCAACCTACTAAGGGATAATATTCTGCCCAGTCAGTCATGTCTCTTTTGAGAAATAATGGCCCAAAGTGTGTATCACGTATGACACTCAGCTGACGGTTTTGGCAACTACTCAAGTAAGACGTTAAACAAAACCCTCACTGCACTTTTGTAACATGGACTTCAGCACTTCGTAACAGGATGCTTGCTGAATACGGCCATGCAGTGCCAAGAGATTTTTTCATTCTGGTCTAGATTTTCAATGTCTAATAAAAAAGAAATTATAAAATTCTATCATTTTATTCATGCAAATGTGGTAACATTAGCAAAGGTTATAGGTAATTGTCAATAGGAATGTATGGTAGCCTTAGAGATATAGCTTTGGGTTAGTAGAGGTAGCTTAGTTTAAGACAGGTTCCTTTATTTTGTCTGGGTCGTTCTTATATTGGGATTTATGTTTTTTTTAAGGAAGGGTTGCAAGTCGATATTTATAGCGCTGCCGAAGAAACCTGGTGCAAACGAGTGCGAACTACACAGAACTATCAGCTTAATGAGTCACATTACAAAACTGATTGTCAGAATCCTGATGAATAGAGCGAGAAGCAAAATCAGGCCAGAGATAGGGCAGGAACAGTGCGGGTTCGTCAAAGACACTGGAACAAGGAACGCCATATTCATAATTAGGATGCTCCCTGAAAGGGCATTACAAATGAAGAAAGACTTGTACCTATGCTTCATTGACTACGCGAAAGCATTCGACAAAATACGACACAAAGAATTGATGGAGATGCTAGGCAACCTCGACATTTTCGGGAAAGACATAAGAATAATCAAGAATCTCTACTGGCAGCAAACGGTCTGCATACGGACAGGTAACGACCTCAGTAGATACACAAAGATAGAAAAAGGCGTAAGACAAGGATGTGTCTTTTCACCGGATTTGTTCAACCTATACAGCGAGAATATTTTGAGGACCCTAGATGATACGCCAGGATTTGTTATTGGAGGCCACAACCTGAACAACATAAGGTATGCGGACGATACAGTGCTGATTGCGGACACGGAAAGGAAACTACAAGACCTCATACAGAAAGTAGCATTGGAGAGTGACAAGAAGGGACTACAAATAAACTTTAAGAAAACTGAGTGCATGGTCATCAGCAAAAGATACAACCCAAAATGCCAAATACAGGTGGGGGATAACAGAATCAAACAAGTAAAAGAATTTAAGTACCTAGGAAGTGTTCTAACAGGAGATGGAAAGTGCGACACGGAGATCCGAAGGCAAACTGGCATGGCAAAGGACGCGTTCCAGAATATGAGCAAAATACTAACACACAGGAAAATCTCAATAGAAACGAAGAATAGAGTGCTAGACTGCTACGTGATGTCAGTTCTTCAATTCGGCAGTGAATGCTGGACAATATCATCGAAAATGAGGACAAAACTAGAAGCGGCCGAAATGTGGTTCTACAGAAGGATGCTACGGATATCGTGGACTGAGCATACAAGCAACGACGAGTTGTTGGAAAGAATGGCAACAAAAAGGAAGTCGATGCTGGGCATCAGGAAGAGACAACTGAAGTTCCTGGGACATGCAATGAGGAAGGAGAGCCTGGAGAACCTGATACTGACTGGTCAGATAGAAGGAAGGAGAGACAGAGGAAGGCAGCGGATAACATATTTGCAGAGCCTGATCAGGTGGATGACGGAACGGGGGTTGCCAGGAGTAACAGGAGCAAACATACTAAGAGCCACAAGGGATAGAGAGACGTGGAGAGCCATGATCGCCTACGTCCTGAAGGGATAGGTCACATAGAAGAAGAAGAAGAAGAAGACATTTTTTGTTTATTTTACTGCTATCTAAGTGTGATGGGAGTGGTTCCGCTGTTAATGAGAATGATGTATTGTTTAAATGTGGGGTGGAAATTTTGAATGGTCTAGTCGTCCGCTTGTGGTTCTACTGATGCCGCTTTGGGTTAGGAGAAGGATGTAGGGTAGCTTAGTTTTGGACAGGTCATTATTTCGTTTAGTTTAGGTAATTTTATATTGGGATATATATATATATATATATATTTACTTACGATATTTCGTCAGGGCATTTTTGTAATGTCTTAATTTTTTAGGGTCATTTAGTTTTCTCTGCTACTACTTCTCAATATTTTGTATTCATATATTGTTTGGTGTAATTTAATACAATTTTGTGTCCGTATTTTTTTGTTTGCGCAATTAGTGTTGTAGTATTTGTTTATCTTTTATGTATTTTGCTGTTATTTTTTTTTGTGGTATAAGATTTATTATTATCTAATTGATTTATCCTTTTCTTTTATTTCTATCTTTGTTTCTTTGCTTGTTTCTTTGTTTCTTTTTCTTTCTTTCTGTTCCCTTCATTGCTGATTTCTTTTTTTATCCATTTTTTCTTTTCTTTCTTTCTTTCTTTCTTTCTTTCTTTCTTTCTTTCTTTGATGGCTTGTTTTTTGTTTGTTTGTTTCTTTCTTTCTTTCTTTCTCCTCCCTTCATTGCTGATTTCTTTCTTTCTTTCTTTCTTTCTTTCTTTCGCCTCCCTTAATTGCTGATTTCTTTCTTTATCCTCCTTTCATTGCTGATTTCTTTTTTTATCCATTTTTTCTTTTCTTTCTTTCTTTCTTTCTTTCTTTCTTTCTTTCTTTGATGGCTTGTTTTTTTGTTTGTTTCTTTGTTTCTTTCTTTCTTTCACCTCCCTTAATTGCTGATTTCTTTCTTTCTTTCTTTATCCTCCTTTCATTGCTGATTTCTTTTTTTATCCATTTTTTTTCTTTTCTTTCTTTCTTTCTTTCTTTCTTTCTTTGATGGCTTGTTTTTTTGTTTGTTTCTTTCTTTCTTTCTTTCACCTCCCTTTTATCCTTTTCTTTTGTTTGTTTGTTTGTTTGTTTGTTTGTTTCTTTCTTTCTTTCTTTCTTTCTTTCGCCTCCCTTAATTGCTGATTTCTTCTTTTATCCTTTTCTTTTGTCTGTTTGTTTGTTTGTTTGTTTGTTTGTTTCTTTCTTTCTTTCTTTCTCCCTCCCTTCATTGCTGATTTCTTTCTTTCTTTCTTTCTTTCTTTCTTTCTTTCGCCTCCCTTAATTGCTGATTTCTTCTTTTATACTTTTCTTTTGTTTGTTTGTTTCTTTTTTTCTTTCTCCTCCCGATACAGCCTTTATATATATTTATGTAAGTAAACTATTTGCTACCTTTTTTACACATTTAGACACACGGTATTTTATAATATTTTCATATTCTTCCCTTTACTTTTTAGCATTTACATTATTTGTTATGCTAACTAAATTAGTTTCATATTTCCATGTATTTATTTTTATAGTTTCACCATTTGCATTTGAATAAAGCTACTGTTAAACAGGACTTACAGTTTGAAGTGTCTAAAGATATTTATCTGATATTATATATAATATTTTGTACGTTTCATTCATATAGATTATATATATAAATTATAAAATATTTATCGTAAATATCTGAGAATTTTATATTTATTTATTTATGTGTCAATAGTGTTAGCTTTCCAGCAACAATGTTTATAATTTTTCGATGTCTAACATTTGAAATAGAACAAAGCTGTATGTTTCAAATCAGTCTCAGTTATTTCTTCATGGCATTTTTTTTAATCGTATCACCCCGAGCAAGGCAATAACGCCACTGATGTGCAGGGGGCTACGTAATAGTGAAAAGATTGGAAAAGAGAAAACCGGAAACCACATCCTAAACAAGGAACAGGGGTTGAGCCTATTCACCTGTTCAATAGACGTGGGTGGGGTGTGAACCGGGCGATAGATAGATATATCTACTCCAATTGAAAAAAAACAAAGTGAGAAGATTGGAAAAGAGAAAACCGGAAACCACATCCTAAACAGGGAACAGGGGATGAGCCTCCTAACCTGTTCAATAGACATGGGTGGAGTGTGAACCGGGCGATAGTTTAGTCTATCTACTCTAATTGAAAAAAAAAAAACAAAGTGAGAAGATTGGAAAAAAAAAAGCCGGAAACCAGATCCTAAACAGGGAACGAGGAATGAGCCTCTTCACCTGTTCAATAGACGTGGGTGGAGTGTGAACCGGGCGATAGATAGATCTATCTACTCCAATTGAAAAAAAAAGTGAGAAGATTGGAAAAGCGAAAGCCGGAAACCACATCCTAAACAGGGAACAAGGGATGTGCCTCTTCACCTGTTCAATAGACATGGGTGGATTGTGAACCGGGCGATAGTTTAGTCTATCTACTCCAAAATTGACAGAACGGGTAGTCTTGATATGGCTTCGTACATGAAATTTTCTATTTTTTTCAACATTGTCGTCGTAGTCATCCTCTTTTTCTTATTCTTTTATTGATCCTTTTTGTTCTTCGTCTTCATTTTCTTCTCTTTTCCTCCTCTTTCCCATACACCTAATTTTTTCTTTTTTCTTTTGCTCTCTTTCTTCATTTTAATACCATTGGGAAAGGTATTAGTTCGTCCCTTCATTCCAGTTATGAGTTAAATAGCAGGACACATTGGGTTATATAGTCTTGGTTGGCAACCAGTCTACTGCAGAAAGCAATAGCAACCTAATGCGAGATAATCTTCTGCTCAGTCAGTCATGTCTCTTTCGAGACATGATCGCCCAAGAGTGTTTCACTTATGGCACTTGACTGACTTCTTCGTAGTCGTCTTATTCATTTTCTACTTCTCCTCTTTTCTCTTTTCCTGTTTTCTATTTTTATTTTCCTTCTTTTTCTGTGTGTCGTGTCTTTTCAATATATAGACATCCAAGAGCATTCTACAACTTCTAAACCTCTTATTACATCATTTAGCAATTTTGCTCTTTTTACTACCATCACTCCGATTCTGTGATCCTCCGTCTATTGACACAACTTCATACTGCTGTCATATCTGGTCAGGCGCCCCCTGTTGTTAATCTCAGTGTCTTCGACAGGCTCCAAAGGAGAATCTCCAATGTGATTGGTCCCGACCTTTGTCTCTTCTACAAATACTTTCATGGCTTCTTCTCCGACGAACTTAAGTCATTGGTGACCCCACCACAAGAATTTACTCGTGCAACCAGACTGGCAACGAGGTCCCACCCACTTACAGTTAGATCAATCAAATGCAACCGACAATTGTGCTCGATCAGCTTCTTTTCTCTCACTTCCCGCCTGTGGAACTTCCTTCCATATACTTGCTTTCCTGACGGCTACAACCTTCAGGAATTTAAATGCAATGTCAATACCCGTCTCTTATCCACTTGCCTTCAGTTCTTTCTACATCACCCTGTGTATTATGCTCTTTTCCTTTCTCTGCCTTTGCAGCTGTCTTCCCACCTGTGTTCCCGTCTTTCTCTTGCCATTTCTCTGACACCCCCTGTAACTGGTTCGTCTTTCTCTTCACTCTCCTCCTGTCTAAACTTTTACTCTTATGTAGCCCCCTTCGTATCAATGGCGGTACCGCCTTTCTAGGAGTGAAAAGTTTTTAAAAAAAGATTATTTTTCCCTGCGCTCATTCCTCGTTATATGGCCCAGAAATTTTAATATTATCTTTATGATACAAGACAGAAGTAACTGTTTTCTTCCTATTATCTTTTAAACACCGTTGTTGTTTACACGCACTGTGCATGTTAAAGCCAACATAATTCTGCAAAGTCTTATCAACATTCCCTCAAGTCTTCTCTTCATCTGTGACGAAAGTGTATCGCATTTACTTACATATGAGAGAATTGTTGGGTGCAATGGATAAACTCTCGTCTCAATTCCCCAAAAACGAATAAAAAACAGATAATTTAAAAATATATTTATCAAAATATATTTGCCAGCTATGACGAAATTGTATCGCATTCTCTTTTATATTAGAGGATGTACATTATACTGGGTATACTGGATAAACTGTTGTCTAAATAACAGAAAACTTTAAAATAAAACTCATTTTATCAAAACTTCTTTAAGTTTATTTTAATCATTTAGAAATTTATCCTTATTTTAATCATTTAGAATTTTATTAAGAAATCTTACATATTTTTATTCAAAAATTTTTCGACACTTCGTGCTAAAATATGTTTGTACTTTTTACTTCATTATTGAGATTTGTTTTTATTTACTTTTATTATTAAAAATGACTGAAATATGCTTTAAATGTTGGTAAATAGTCAACTGAAAATGATATAAACCTCACTACAGAAGAATCGCATTTAAACATAATTGCAGAGTTCGTACAAAGTAAAAAAAAAAACAGGAACAAAAAAGAAATGGTCAAATTCTGGCGCTCTTAGTTGTCATTAAAGGGCAGGTAATTAATGTTTGCCGTATAAGTTAATGTCGTCTTTCTTTCTGTCTTTTTCTACTGATTTAATCCCTCATATTTTTTATTAAAAAAAAAAATTTTAATTATTTTTTGTGGTTAGTTCATCTAACATCATTATATAATATTTTTTAAATAGAGTTTCTTTTGGCTTCATCTAGCATCGTTATATATATATATATATATATATATATATATATATATATATATATATTAGTGTTTGTTTAACTGAGAAACATCCCTATATCAAATAATGTAGATTCAAGATAAAAGACAATTTATTTTCATGGTTGAATAAAATGGAAAATGTTATTTTTCCTATAATATTCTTCGCATTTTAAAATAATTATAAGTTTAGTTTCAATAACATTTTAAATCAGGGTATTTGTAGACATGAATAAATATGTTTTGGTAAATTTTATAATCAAAATAAAAGTTAGAACCTGTAACGAAAGACGTGCTGATTCTTTGTGTAGGTTGCTTGAAAATTACATGATTCGCTTCTAGGACGGGAAGAATTTTGTTCTTGAAACTCGTTAGGTATGTGTCAGTATGTTACCATCGCTTAAAAAAGATTAGCACTACGTGCTCTTGTCTCTGTTCGGCATTATGCGAATTTCGGTGTGGACGACGAGACAGGTGATTGATGGAGGCGAATAGTTTTCCTCTTCTCATCTGGACTATTTCTTGAGGTATCATCTTAAAATAACGATCAGGGCGGAAATGATGTGACTTACTTCATCAAAGTTAACCAAGTTTATTTTCCACGCATTGCTTATTACGAGAGTATGGTGATTTAGGCCGCATATTTTGGTTAATGTGACGACCGATGAAAAAAAAAAAAAAAAAAAAAACAGAATACAACTTGGAAGTTTTAAATAATATTATAATACAGTCATATAAGATACAACTGAAAAAATACTATTTGTTGCAAAGTGATTGTTCTGTTTAAGGTTATAATATATTATTCAAAATAAACAATTATGAGTTCACTTTGAGTAGTTGAGTGTTTTAGGTACTAGTTAATTATACGGCTATTCATGGCGCAATACAGCGGGTATTTGAAGCAGCGATGAAATTTACATCTTAACCATTTGAGAAGCCGGATAAAAGAGGGCCCAAATGAATGTGCCCTCTATATAGCAGTGCTGACAGAGGGAGACATCTCATCTAACTTAGGTACAATTTTATACTTTCCCAAAGAGTTAAAAAAATGCAATAATTTCATTATTGCATGATGCTACCTTTAAGGGAATTTGAACTTCAGTTTTTTATGGATTATTATATTTTTAATTTTATTTATATATTTAATTAATTTTTTTAAGGAAAACATTTACCTTGATATTTATGGCATTGTTCTGGCCATTCTACCATTAATAATAACGATATTCAGGGTCCGATGTGAATTTCTTTTTTCTTTTACACCTGGTACAGGTTAATTTATTTGCTGTTTTATTAGTTTTGGGTGCTTTACTATCCTTATCTTTATCTGGATCTTCATCTGCTGAGGGTATCAGGTAAGTAATTATATGTCAGAGGTAACTCCATTCGGTATAGATGACTGAAGCTATGTGTTTCTCTATACCCATCGTCTCTTTTAATTCGTGTAGAACGAACCTCTTGATCGCTTCCACTAAATCGTTCAACAACTCTGCCAAGAACCCAGAAGGGCATTGCTTTGGCTACATCTTCTTTCAAGTATTACATCATCAACGTTGCAGAATGACGTGCGCTGATAGAGAGATTAGCATTGAGTTAAAACTGTTTATTTTTTCTGGAAGCTTCAAACCCACGAGTAGAGCGAGCGGTGTAACCGAAACCTAACAGAAATCTACTGTTTAACAATAAAGTTCAATGTGAATAACTCTCAAATTCATGCATGTAAATATTAGTACGTACATATTGTGAGATTTCCCTTCTCATTTTACCCATATGTGTCCTGTGTAATCAATACCCGTATGTTGAAAGGGATTTATCAATTTAACCCTGTGTTTTGTCAAGTTCGTTAAATTAGAGTACTTAAATGTAAGACTTAAATCTTTCACAAATATAACACACGGATGTAAGAGATTTCACAGATTGCCTGGCTTGGGGAAGCTGATATCTTGATAGTCTCAACTTAGTCACAGTCGTGCTAATACCCAGATGCTTACATCTTATATGGCTATCATTAGTGATCAACTTTGTGAAAGGGTGAAACCAAATCATATTCATATCTTGCCACACTGGCAATTCTGCCATTAACTCTCAAAATATCAGCATCTATAAAAACGTTAAGACTATAAAAACGTTAAGACTATAAAAACGTTAAGACTTTTAACCAGCAAGGAAGATACTTGGTCATTGAAATCCTTTAAATAGGCAATTTTTTGTTAAATGCTTGTAATTGCATAGGTTTTGTTATGTATATTTTCGAAGATTGTTTGGGGTCACTTAGATATGTTAGTGATTTGCCCTTGTTTATGAACTTGAATATGAAGGCAGTTGTCTTACGTAATTTATTGAAATATGAGAACCTACCAAAGTGTATTTGTTTCATTAACAATTACAACCAGTATATTATGGAAAACATTTAAACTGCTTTTTAGCCATTTCTCTGGTTCTTTGATCAGCGAACTTGATGTCCAGTAGTACAGATGCTGTCTAAATTTTTCCCGAGTGATGCCTCAAGAGAGAAGATCAGCTCGGTTGCTGGCGGAGGTAATGGATATCTACTTTGCATTACTGGCTCAACTTTTCCCTCACTTCCTTAATGTCTTTTAACCCGTTCCTGGTGCACATACTTTTTGCTTTCATTTTTTTTTTCAGTGAGAAGCAAAGACAGCACAACTTGTACGCCCACAGAAATACTGATGCTTTCAATTTTGATTTTTAAGCTGAATGTTAATATTGTAGACTATACCCTGAATACAGAATGCATAGCAAGCAACTCCATCGTTGGTAATGTTATGGATTTCATATGTGCTACTTTAACTTTTGAAAATATTATATGTGATCTTCCATTATGCGCTCTATAAACAACAAAGACATATGCTTGAGAGGACGCATTACAAACCAAGTACAATTTCAATGGGCTGTCACTGTCTATAGCATGTCTAGTGAAGGATATATTGTAAAAACGGGAAAGATTTTCGGACAAATCCGACCGGCATTCCTTTATGTCAACAGCTATCTCTTCATCCTACTCTAGCTTATTAGACCACAATCTCCGTAGTAACAACTAAGCTTTAATTGTAACTAGTGCGCAGAGTGACAGGGGGTCAAATATTTTAGCTGCCTGGGCCAATATATATCTCTTTGTGGATATGTTCCTTTTAGCTGAGGTATTTGCAATGCTTATGTTATCAAGGATTTATAGCCTAAAACCTTTTCATATTCACTGCCATGTTGAAAAATTCTACCGTCTTCAATCATAACCAGTCCTGGTTATGACGTTAAACTGCACCCGGCAGCAGGGCCTCTGATTAAGTGGTTGGGAGGAACATGGAACCACCTCCTAATTGCTGTCGTTCCCAGGTCCACTCTGACCCGGAGTGGTAGCACCTGTTCAGGGGATCAAATATTCTAGCTGCCTGGGCCAATATATCTCCTTTGCGGATATGTTCCTTTTCGCTGAGATATTTGCAATGGTTATGTTATCAAGGATTTATACCCTAAAACCTTTTCATATTTACTGCCATGTCAGACAATTCTACCCTCTTCACTCATAACCAGTCCTGGGTATGACGATAAACTGCACCCGTCTGCAAGGCCTCTGATTGGGAGGTTGGGATGAGCATGGAACCACATTTTAATTGCTGTTGTTCCCAGGTTCACTCTGACCCGGATTGGTAGCACCTGTTAGGTACCTAGCTATGAGCAAATAGTAAACACCACATTGGGGTTAAAACACTATGATAGACCTTTGAGGAAAAATATACATGTTGGAAGGAAAATTTATTACCAGCAATACATTTTTGAATACAAACCTAGAAGACATTGTCAGTTTTATGAAAAAGAAGAAAAAGATAAGTTTTTTATCAAGATCGGACCAAATCAACCTTGTCACTATTAGTGAACATTAAAAATATACCTTAAACCCCATCTTTTTGGCATTAAATACCCCAAAGAGGTTGATATGCCGTTAAACAAAATTCAAACTCAAACTTAATCATAACAGAGTTTAGTGTTTCACAATTAGAGCTGCACGACCTTAAGTGAAAATTTCCCTTTTTAAATCATGGTATGACTTCCTTATTTAATTTGGCTATCTCTTTAGGAAAATTACTGGTCATACTTAAGTTATCATCATAGAATATTCTTTTCAACATCTCAGTAAACCAACGCTTTGAAATTTGTTTACATGGTACATAAGCACATAATTCAAAATAAAAACTGTCATTAAAAACCGAATATCAAAGTTGTGTATCACAAACAGTAGTTTGTCCCTATCCTTAACAAAAAAAATATTTTTGTTTTCTTCCGATTTTAATTTGATCATAAGAAAGGCCTTTCGTATATCTCCTAATAAAACATATTTGTCAGTAATGAACAGGAATAACAGTTCAAGCCCCTTTTTGGTCATGTTTTACTTCAGGGTAAAATGCTTCATTTAGAGAAGAACCATTTCCGTTTTTCAATGAGTAGTTGAAAACTGCTCTGATCTTGGTAGTCACTTGTTGATCAGATTTAAAGACCTGACTATGCTGTATCCAAATGTATTTGTGGAAGCTCTGCTGAGTAACTTCTATTTTTTGTATAATACCTTTGTTTTCTTGCTGACGGAATATCTCATTGTACGCTTTATTCAATATATTTTTTGTGAGTGATAGCACGGTTCTATCAGGCACTTTTCGAGCCACTTGGTAATTGGGGGGAACAGATTTGATCTTGTCTTCATGCCAAAGAAGCTTCACGAAATAAGCAGTATCTCTGAAGTCAATAGTGTTTTAAAATTTTTCAATTCTTTATCATAATACTTACATTCTACCTCACAAGCAGAGTCCCCCTGCAAACATCTTTTCTAAATTTCTTTTTAATGTAGACAGTTCAAATGTATTAGTAAACATATATATGCATATAGGCTTTGGTTTCATTACAAAATTGACGTGTCGTTCGGGGCAGGAGGCATGCTTGAAGATCACTGTCTAATAGTTATTTAGTAATTTAGAGGGCTCTGGTAATTTAGAGGGTTCTGGTAATTTAGAGGGCTCTGCTTCCGCACGAGTACTTTGATGATCAAATAAGAAGTGCAGAACATTCCCAAATGAGTAAATTCCATTCGGCATTTGCCAAGCCAGACCTTTCATGCATCTAATGATTTTGGCATCATTCATAAATTGAAATACAGTGACACTCATAAGTATTGGATACATGATATTTTCTGTTATGACTCTAGTTTATGTTCGCCATTTTGCCTGATATTTGGTAAGTAATATCTCATAAAGTTGTTTTAGTTGTATGTGGAAGGAAAATTAAAAACTCATGGTTGAATTCATTTTTTTATTAAAGTTCAAAATTACCTTATGCAAAATGGTATATATTCATAAGCGGAATCCACAAAATATCAAGCAATTAGAGGAATTATGCAAGAAAGAATGGGGTAAATTAACGTTGGATCTGTGTGGAAAACTTGTGGCCAACTATAGAAAGCGACTGGAAGCAGTAAAACAAAACAGAGACTACACAACAAAATATTTAATTGATGTATCCAATACTTTTGCATAGGGTAATTTTGAAATTTGATAAAAATGTCAACCATGAGTTTTTAATTTTCCTTTCACATATAACTAAAACAGCTTTACGAGATATTACTTACCAAATATCAGGCAAAATGGCAAACATAAACTAGAGTTATAACAGAAAATATCATGTATCCAATACTTATGAGTGTCATTGTATGTCTTCTAATAAGATGCCCTCTGACTAGAAAAGAGTATCTTGTTATTCAACTTAATTAAATTATTTTTTATATCGTTGAGATTGCTGAATTCAAATCTAATTTTGAACTCATCATCCAACAACACGGGTATTGGGAGTAGCCTTTCTTTACCTACATCGATTTTTAACATAATTTGCTCTAATCTTTTTGTAAAAACACCTAAGTAGGTTTTCACCTGAAATTTCATAGGTTTTAATCCTTCTTTGTGTTTTAATTTCCTTAATACTTCTTTAGACCGCTGGTTGTCAGTGTCCAACAGACAACTTACAGAGGCTCTTCAAGTGTTACAATGTAGGGTTAGTGTTACTATAGGTAACATTAGGTCATTCCCTTCCTCCGTATTGTCACACACGTGCGTAAAGAGAGAAATTCATTGCTTGATATTATCACACAGCGAATTATTATGTGCCATTGAGGAACACTTTTTACAGGTAAATAGTAGCTTATTTTTGAGTCTAGGACAGTTAAAGTCTTTATGTTTGCTGCTAGAACATGCAGTACATAATTTTAGCTTCTTGCATCTCTCAACTTTTCGTATGAATGAAACTTTGAACATTTGTTCGGAGAGGGACCTTGAGTAGAAAGAGCTTACGGTATAATATGCCAGAGGTTGTGATGGAATTCTGTAAGGCACCATCATTTTTTTCTTTTTGCGTATTTTAACACTTTCCTTCGAATAATTTTCCGAAACACGTTAAGGCCTTTGTTACTATTCAGAGAACGAATCGTTTCATTGTAGTTTTCATACATTTTCTCCAATGAAGGGTAACTTGTGCCCACCCTGTGACTAATTCTCGTTTTAAATTGGAGGGCAACTTGTTAACAATTATGTGGCTTATGAGTATGTTTCCAGGTGAATTATCTTAAAAATCAGCTCTCACTTCAGCAAGGTATTACTTTACTGCTACAAAGTCGGGGTAGTACTGGGTAGTTGTGGTTGAGACCTGTTTAGTTACTTCGTTTATAATAAACGAAACATCCAAAAATTCTTTGGTTAGTAGACTGACCGCTACTTAGCAGTTGTGGTCCTCCAAGGATAGATGAGAGATCAGTTGCAGCGCACAGGTAGTAGGATAGCCGTTTAAAAGAGCTAGTTTAGACTTGCCGATGTTTACAGTGCTACTGCAAGTATTAAATTGTGCTATATAATTTTTAAATTTAAGTTTAGAAAAAGTAATCCCACTAAATGTATTTGGGGATAGAAAAACAGGTAAAGGAATGTATGGAGAGTTCTCAAAAATATTTGATTTCAGAACGAACTCTTCCATTATAGCAAGTTTTTTGCTGATAGAGTTTCGAAATTTGAACTCATTTCTCTGTTCATCCACAAACCCATTATCCTGTAGGTTTATTTTTGCCTTGGTACAAATTTCTTTAGTTTTATCGTTTAAGGAACGAATTTCTCTTTGCATCTACTTAATTATGGCCACTTCTTTTGCAAAGATTCTTTTCTTTATCTCTGTGATTTGTTCTAGAATTTCTACATTAAAAACAACGTCGTTTTTAAATTATCCCTATCGTTTAAGAGAGTCTTGACCGCTTTAAATTCTCTGAATTTATCCATTTTCCCGTTAATTTCTACGCTAGAATTTTTTTCTAGGCCTTTATTTATCTTCCTTTAATATCAAGCTCGTTGGAGCGTGGACTGCTAATGTGTAGGGAATATGCTTTTATCTATAGATGTGGACGGGCAGCAGCAGGGGTTCACTTTCTTTTGTTTCTCATGGGTGTTGGAAAATAAAATGGTTGAGGAAGACGTCCATGTATGCTAGTTGGTTGTCAATCAGTTTTTTTGGTCAAATTTTATAATTAATTTTGTCATTCAACAATTAGAGCAATAATTTGTCTTCCCATTTATTATTTTAAATTCACGTATGATAAATGAAATTTTGAATTCGTAGTTAAAAATAAATTGTTGTTTTTTTTTTTAAATTTCAAAAAAGAAAAAAATTACAAAATGATTCTCTTATTCCATAGGTTTGAAGGAATTTCATTAATTGGGTTTAAACAATTTTTTAAGCTATCAGTATATTTCCCACTTTTTAAAGGTTACTTCATAGTAAGTAAACATTTATTTCTAGTTCCGCGTCAACGTTCTCTCTCCTGTGTTTCAATGGAAAATCTTACACTTTTGTGAATATGATATTTTAAAAATTTGTTTGTAAAAGTATGGTGATTTAGGCTGCATATGGAGGTTAAGGATGTACGTTGTGGTACAGTGGATATCGGCTCGGAACGAGAAACCGGGGAGCCGAGTTCGAATTCCAGTTGAATTCATTGTATTCACTTGCGCGCAAATAACCTTGGGAAAGGTATTAATACGTCTCTTCCTTCCAGTTATGGGTTAAATAGCAGGACAGATTGGGTTCTATAGCCTTGGTCGGCAACCAGTCTACCGCAGAAAGCAATGGCAACCTACTGCGGGATAATATTCTGCCCAGTCAGTCACGTCCCTTTCGAGACATGATCGCCCAAGCGTGTATCACGTACGGCACTTAACTGACTGATGGAGGTTAATGTGACGACTGATGAAGTCGGTGCAGGATGAACACGGAACACAACTTGGAAGTTTTAAAGAATATTATAATACAGTTATATAAAATACAAACAAATATTATTATTCGTCCGGCGGAATTTGATATCTTTTTACCTCTTCTGGACGGTTACCTTGTTTAAGTTGGTGAATGCTGCCATAATCCTTGTCTTCAGGTTATCTTAGTTGTTACAATGAGTAGATACCTCCTCGAAATCATAGCATAGAATGAAGCAAATAATAATAAGAACCAACTTGTTCCATCAAAATGTTTATGTAATTATTAAGAGAAAAGAGCAAAGTATTTCTTAATAATTTTTCAAAATTTTTTAATCGTTTTTAACACGTTCGAAATTTTTGTAAAAATCTTGTTTTTATTTTTGTTAGCAGGGAGCCAAATTGTTAAGAGAACTTACCATGGATAACGTGATATTAAGTAATTTACCTTTTTCTGGTGACGAATACATTAATTTTGAAATTCTCGCAAAATTCAAATATTTGTAGGATTTTAATAAAAATTTCATGACATTTTTACAAATGAATATCATTATTTTTAAAATTGTTATTTTCAAAAAATATTGGTAAAAACATTTTTTTACAACTCCATGTAAATTCATAAAATTTCAAGAAATTGAATTCTATAAGCAAAATGGTTTTATTACTTAAACACAGGACTCATTGGAGAATGTAAATCATGTATTATTTTTTAAAACCATTTAGCCCTTTTACCGAAAATCTACGCCGAATAGTAAAATAACAGATGCAACAAAACTATGAAAATTTTTAATTAGATAAGCTTTTAATTGCTTTAATAAATAATATAAATATCACACCTTATAGTCTGAAAAATCTTTTTTCGATTAAAAATTAAATTTTGAAATAATTGTTTTGATTTTTGTTTTTCTAATCATATTAGTTTATAAAGCTTCAAAAATATTTAAAAATATTTCCATGACTTGTAGACGCTAGTCCGGCAGATTATATAGTGAAGACTATATTTACTAATCAAAAATTGAAAAGTTTAATACAAATCATCTAGTTATCGTATTTAAAATTAACTCTCATTTTTTTGTGTGTGTATTTGAACTTTTTTGGGTATGGTAATTTCTATGTGTAGATTAAAAGGCTATGTTTTTCACGCTTTCTTCCCTTATCGGAAAAAAATATTGCACAATTTTGTCACTTGTGATTGCTATACACTTATGATTGCAGCCCAAAACATCACACCACCACCTCCTTGTTGATGCCTGATCTGGTGGGGAATTGGACCCTTATTACCGTACCATTCTTTGCTACACTCATCTACTCCGTCCTATTTTTCTTGTGGATATCCTTTTAATAAAATAATGCAATGGCTAGCCAGTTCTCCAGATTTAAATCCCATCGAAAATCTGTGGAGCATCTTGAAAAGGAAGATTTACTCCGGAGGAAGGCAGTCCAGTTCCAAGGATGACCTCTGAAATGCCATTCTGACCGCTGCCAAAAAGATTTCATCAGATGAAATCGAAAGTTTGACATCTTCAATGGACCAAAGGTTTTTTTCTCTTGTTAATAAAGATAGCAATTATATACAATATTGATTGTACTATGAAACCATATTGAATATGTTTGTTCTGTATTATTGTTGTTCTCAAATTACATATTCCTAAAATAATCAATCTTCTAATTTTCTGTCACCACTTCACCATATTTGACACTTTAGCAATGATTTGCATTTAAAGTTAGCACGGTGAAACAGGCTGCAAGTCACCAAAATGGCTGCCATTTGTCTACTATTGCACACATTAGCTTAGAATTTTAGATCTGCACATGTGTTAGTGTTGTCATATAACGTGCCAAGTTTCACTAATTTGTATTAAAAACCGTTGGAGTTAGAACAAAAAAATCGATTTGCATATAATTCTGGCAAGCAGTGTAGTAAATTTAACCATTTAGCTTTCAATTAAAACTAATATAAAAATTTCAAGGAAACCTTTTTTTATTTTTAAAAAATCACTTTAAAAGTTCGTTATCAAAAATAAGTGGCGGTACCTATACAATAAGTGCTGCTGGCCTCTCGCTCAACTGCTCTCCTTTATCAAGGGGGTGTCAGTTTAGGGTGTTAGGCGGTCATATATAAGGGGTGACGTGGTCGCAGTAATTGTCTGACAGCCATGACTGGGTTTTCAATTTTGTGTGGCGTGCTGCAAGGTCGAGTTTCCCGACCTATTCACCCAAAACAGCACAACCTCCTCAATTCAATTGATGTAAGCTATTGTTTGGAGGGAGAAAGGTGATCACCGCTCCCTATGGGATGAAGTTGAAATAATAGATAGAGAACGCTAATGGAAACTACATAAACCAAAGGAATCAGCATATATGCTAGGTTTCAAAAATCTTCTAAGCCGACCAAGCACAGAGATGAACACATTATGGGAACCATTAATACGGAGTGCCCCCTACAAAAAAAGTCATGAGTGTCAAAAAATTGCAATATGAGCTCTGGTAAAAAAATATTAGCGAAAAGCCATTAACATAAAAAATACCAGAGAAAACCATTAACATTAAAAATTGCAATATGAACTTCGGTAAAAGAAGGGTTACTGGACATTAGATTTATAAGTCCCAAAAATTTAGTTGTTCTTGTCCTTAAGTTGGTATAGATGTCGGTTAGTTCCTGTGACTTGACCCAAAGAGTTGAAGTTCAATATCAGGATACAGTAGTAGTGAACAAGTAACTTAGAGAGTTAGAGGGAGATAGCTCATGACTTCCGGACTTAGGCAAGGAATCGAGTTCATATACTCCAGTGATTGTTAAAAAGGATTCGGTTCGAAATTATTAGCACCTGAATAAGGCCGGAGCGTGCAACGACCAAAACGTCGTACAGCTGGCAACAAAGATTAGAACAATATTCCGAATAATGCAAATACTATCAACGTAGACATAACATCACCATCCCTAGAGATCATAGTAAACACCCTGATATATGTTCGAAATATTTCCGAATCCTCTTTACTGATCGCAGATTGACTCGCAATAATACTAAAATATTTGTATTGAATCTTCCGGTACGAAGGCCAAACTGTACTGGAAGACTTTTTATGATTTTCTGGTAAAGTGCATTGCTTCATGGTAATCTTTTTCTTACAGGGGTTGTATAACTACCCCTATTATACTGTGTAGTCGAAACAGTCAAAAGTAATCAATGCTGATGCGTGGAATTAAAATTATAAAATGGTGACAAACTAACCATGGCTCCTCATATATAGGACCACCTATCATCCGGTTCCCACTTTTACCCTGTCTTTTGAACAGGATTAGAGTTGTGTCTCTTATTTTAGGTTTAGGTTTGGATTTCTTTATTAATTATTTTTATTCTCTTTTCATCCAGTATCTCATTGCATATTATTGGCATTTACCACTTGATTGAGGTGAACTGATATAAAAAGAAAAATTGAAGAAGAATCTATGTATTAAATATGAAGGATTTTTTGTTCTTTTTCGTTCACAATCAAACTGCGTTACGCCAGTGGGAATGAAACTGAACCCGAAATGATAAATCAGGACCAATAACATTGCTGATTCCAGTTTGGATTTTATCAAGAATATCGAAATACAAACCAAAAATCACGAGACATCTTAATGTCATTTTCTATTTCAGTGTAAGCCTATTTTTATATCTGACATTATTCCTCTTATAAGAAGTGACCGTTGGTTCGTAAATATTGACATATAAAATATCAAAATAATGTTTCCTCTGACGTCATTTCTTTCACGCAAGCTGTTTTAATCCATCGCAGGAAAATATTCTTTACATACCTAAAGAATCTTATTCGGAGAACTGTTTCTTTAACGCGTCTGTTTTGTTAAGTCTGACACTGACAACAAGTGCCATATGGAACTTGGCATCGTTTAGCAAAATAAATATCATTTGAATCTTACAAAGAATACATACAACGGTTACGATAAGCATTTGTTTTAGACATGTTTGGCATTTTAATAAGTAATCTAAGGCTTTCGTGGTATTTTACTGCAAGAGGCCTGCGGTACTATGTATTATTTATTTACTGTTTCTATTAATTGGGTGGAGAAAAAACTTTGAATCAATGGCCCGGATGTAGCGATGTCAAAAATTGGTAACAGCTGTTGCTTGATCAATAAAGAATTTCTTTTACACATACACATACATATATATGGGTGTTTTTGTGTGCATATGTGAGGTTAAATAAATATTGAAAAGTTTTAGACGAGTAAGTTACTTAGAAAATGTCAGTAAGACAGTTAAGTGACATAAGTGATACACGGTTTGGGCGATCATGTCTCTTTCGAGACATGACTGAGTGGACAGAAGATTATCCCGCAGTAGGTTGCGATTACTTTCTACGGTAGACTGTTTGCCAGTCAAGGCTGTAGAACCCAATCTGTCTTATTATTTAACCCATAACTGGAGGTAAGAGATAGATTAATACCTTTCCCAAGGGTATTTGCACGGAATTCAACTGGAATTCAAAATAGGCTTCCGGATTTCTCGTTCAAAGTCGTAACCCACTGCACCACAACGCACAATCTTCACCACAACGCACATCCTTCTATTAACTGAGTGGAGAAAAAAACATTTCAATCAATGGCCCGGGTGTAGCGAGGACATAAAATGGTAACAGCTATTGTTAGATCAATTATGAATGTTTTTACACATATATATCTATGCGTGTTTGTGTGTGCATATGTGAAGTTTTTGAACAGGTGAAGAGGCTCATCCCTTGTTTCCTGTTTAGGATGTGGTTCCCGGCTTTCTTTTTTTTCCAATCTTCTTTCACTTTTTTCTTTTTTTTCATTTTTTTTTTATCTCAATTGGAGTAGATACTTAACTATCACCCGGTTCACACTCCACCCACGTCTATTGAATAGGTGAAGAGGCTCATCCCTTGTTTCCTGTTTAGGATGTGGTTCCCGGCTTTCTTTTTTTCCCCAATCTTCTTTCACTTCTTTTTCTTTTTTCTTTTTTTTTGTTCTCAATTGGAGTACATACTTAACTATCGCTCGAGTCACACTCCACCCACGTCTTTTGAACAGGTGAAGAGGCTCAACCCTTGTTTCCTGTTTAGGATGTGGTTCCCGGCTTTGTCTTTTCCAATCATTTTACTCTTAAGTAGCCCCATGCGCATCAGTGGCGTTACCGCCCTGCTTGGGGTGATATGATTAAAAACTAAATAAATAAATAAATATTGAAAAGTTTTAAACGAGTACCTATTACTTTGATAGTTTTAACTTTTGAAATTTGAACTGGCGTAAATAAATCTAACTGACAAACAGCATGCCAATTTCAAAATATTCACAGAGCAGAAAAAAATTGCTCAAATCACCTCATAACCTGGGATAGAGAACTGATATATTCATTTCTGTGACCGGTGAATAATCCTGTCCTTTTTATTTAAAAAAAAAAGTCCTGTTAAATTCCTTGTTCGTTTTCTGCCTGGTCATTGTCTAGTTGACCCCCACCAACCCTCAGCCAAAAGATAAAATAATTCTATTTCTCTACTGGCGTTGTACACGTGCGTTTGGCTTTAGGATCAGCTTTGAAATATTCTTAAAAGTAAGTTATAATTTTGCTTTGATTTTATTTTGTTTATTTTTTGTGGCTAATCTTAAAATAGTTTCATGGTTATTTGAACGGGTGTTCTTTACATTTTTTTCAAAGAAATTTTCTTTGACCGGACTTTATCTAAGTTAAAACTTAGTTAACCCACCACCGCTACCCTTTTTGTTCTCTTTCTTCTTCTTCAGTTGGAGTAGATAGTTTAGACTATCACCCGGTTCACACTCCACCCACGTCTATTGAATAGGTGTAGAGGTTCATCCCTTGTTCCCTGTTTAGGGTATGGTTTCCGATTTTCTCTTTTCCGATCTTCTCAATTTTTTTTTCAATTGGACTAATCTATCGCCCGGTTCACACTCCACCCACGTCTACTGAACAGGTGTAGAGGCTCATCCCTTGTTCCCTGTTTAGGATGTGGTTTCCGGTTTTCTCTTTTCCAATCTTTTCACTCTGACGTAGCCCCCGGTACATCAGAGGCGTTACCGCCTTGCTTGGGTTGATATGATTAAAAACAAAAAAAAAAAAAAAAAAAAAAAAAACAAGCAACTTTGTTACCATTTGTACGAGGTTTCAGTCGTTGTACGCTCCGGCCTTCTTCAGGTTCTAAGAATTTTGAACCGAACCCTTTATTACAATCACTGAGGTATATCATTCTCATTCCTTGCGTAGTAATGCTCAATTGTAAGTCATGCGTTATCTCCATCTAAACCTGCAAGTTACTTGTTCACCACTGCTGTAACCTGGTATTGACATCACAACTCTCTGGGTCAAGTCACAGGAACAAACCACCGTCTTTATCCAGTGGACCATGTGTCCTTAATAAGTAGTGAAAAATTAACTTGCAGGGTTAGAAGGAAATAACCTCTAATTTCCAATCGAGGCCTTACTACGCAAGAAATCAGAATGATATACCCCAGTGATTGTAATAAAAGGTTCGATTCGAAATTCCTCGCACCTGAAGAAGGCTGGGGTATAAAACGACTGAAACGTCGTACAAATGGCAACAAAGATAAGGGCAATATTCCGAATAATGTAAATATTGTAAAAACTACCTCATCTCATATATATATTTATATATATATATATATATATATGGAAGTCGTTCCAACGAGAGAAATTGATATAGTGGAAAAAGTGCCGTGAAATCTTGAACGTTTTGTTTAAAGTGTAAATTGTTATTATTATTATTAATATAATTTGCTTTTTGTATATTATATTTAGTGACCGTAATGGTATTTTTGCCATTATACGTGTTCCGAGTTCAATGTTGACTTTATTCGGGCAAACAAACATGTGACATTACATATCGCGATCCGTTTGTCATTCTGACGGCCTAAAATATCGTGTATATATAGATAAGCGGTCGGTGCGCAGACCAGATAATTCATATCCGTGCGTTTTAGATTTTTTTTATTTGTTTGTTTTTTCACACTCACTCGTTAAATCTATCCGTTTTGTGAGTCATTCACCTTTCGTTGCCCCCACCCCCAAATAAATTGCACGGACTGGCGAAATTTGATTTTGTCATTATACTTCCAAATTGTTTTCAACGCTTTAGATTTAATTCTACGAGTCATCTAGTTCTTTTTCTTGTTTATGGAATATTATTTTTTGTAATGGCTTGCGAATCTTGTTTGGGGAGGCGTGTTTGAATTTAGTTTCTTTGTCTGTGTTTGTGTTTTAGGTTTTTCATTATGTTTTGTTGGGGGGAGGCTTGTATGTCTTATACAAATATTCCTTTCTGCACCATGAGTGTGTCATAATCTGAATTTTGGTAGATAGGCATTACTCTGAATTTACTTCACTACATTCGTGTACTTGTTTGGAAATGTACAATTTCCTGTTATTGGCTAGTTTAATGTGACTTATGTGCAGGGCTACTCTTGTAATCAGGCCCTGTGTCGTCTCCACGTATATTTTTGCGCATTTGTTGCATTTTAGAATATAAATTACGTTTTGAGAGTTGCAGCTCAGATATGTTTTTATTTCGAATGCAAATGTGTTTTCGTACTTGAAGTAGTTTCATTCTATTAGGTTGCATACTCAACACCATTTCTATTGCATTTTCTGAACCTCTGTGTTGTGTGTTGCGAGCATTTTGATGAGATTACTATGTTTTATACATTTTGGGGTTGGCGCTTGATATTATATTAGTTATCTTTAGAATTCTTTTATTTTATCATTTTTGTTGAGTAATTCTATGCGTCTTTATATCTTTCTGAATAATTCTGGATTTTTTGTTGATTGTCGAGATGTATGCGAGTATGTATTCGTCTTTTTCATGTTTGTTTTTTGTTTGTTTCTTTTTCTTAATTCCGGAGAGATTCTGATTGTATTTCTTCTGCCAAATGAATTTCTTGTTTATTAGTGGAGTTGGGTATCCTCTTATTTGTAGTGTTTTTCGTAGTTCCTCTAGGTGTATTTTCAGAAGGGTTTCATCACCTACTATCGTGCAAATTCGTCATGCTAGTGAGTATGGGTTGGATTGTAGACAACTTTTAGGGTGGTTACTTTGAAAATGGAGATATTTTGGATGTCTGCGGGTTTATGGTAAATGTCTGTGATGGGGTAATTGTTTTTGTTTTATGAGAATGTCTAGGAATGGCATGGAATTATAGTTAAATTCTACTGCGAACTTAATATTGGGGTGCAAGCTTTGGAGAAGATGGTGTAGTTTATTTATGTCTTACCAATTTGATCTCTAAAGAATAAAACAAATATCTACATATATTTTCCGTGATTTAGTGAATTCTGTTTTATGAGGCCTCCTCTTGGTTTAAGGCTGGCATCGATGATTTTATACCGGCCAGGACATTCCAACTAAAATCAAATTCGTCCCCCTGGTTCTCACCCGCTTGCTCGGCCGCCATTGCACACCGGAACCATTTCTTCCGGCTCTATCGAAGCTGCTGGTCGAACCAAAACAGGCGCCTTTTCGCCTCAGCACGGAACAAGTGTAAAAAGGTACTGAACGAAGCTAATAGGGCGTTTGCTAGCAGAATGAGGCATTGCATAGCATCCTCTAAGTTTGGCCCCAAATATTATTGGCGTCTCTACAAAAGCGTGCTCAACAAGAACAAGACTTCAATACCCCCAGTAATCAATGAGTTTCGAAGTTCTCACCTACCTAGCGGACAAGGCTGAATACTTTGCCCGTAGATTCTCCACCAATTCGACACTGGACTTGTTAGGAATGCCTACACCCGACTTCCCATCCAGAACTAAGGTTCAACTAAATAGCGTCCACATTACACCCTCCCTCGCTGGTCGCCAAGATAATTGCACAACTTGACCCACACAAAGCGAGCGGCGGTGACGGAATCCCAGTCATAGTACTGAAGAAATGTGCCCCAGAACTCTCCTCTGTCCTCCCTAAACTCTATAACCTCTGTCTAACTGCTTCCTGTTTTCCTGCCTGTTGGAAGTCCTCCTGTGTAGTTCCTATATTTAAGAATTCTGGCAAACCCTCAGACCCGGCCAATTACCGTCCTATTAGTCTCCTTCCGATCTTTGGCAAAGTTTTCGAAACCATTATCAACGCCGAGGTGATTCAGCATCTCACGCCCAACAGGCTTCTCTCTGACAAACAGTACGGGTTTCGCTTCACCAGGTCTACTGCTGATATGCTAACGACCATTACCGAGTACATATACCGGGCACTTGACAAGAATGGAGAAGCCCGAACCGTTGCCTTGGATATCTCCAAAGCGTTCGACAGGGTCTGGCATGCTGGACTCTTGTGCAAACTGCGGAGCTACGGGATAACTGGACATCTGTTTGACCTCATCCAGTCATTCCTCTATAACCGCACATTGAAGGTGGTATTAAATGGGCATGCCTCCCAAAACTACCATACGAACGCGGGCGTCCCACAAGGTTCTATCCTAGGTACCACGCTCTTTCTGATCTACATTAATGATCTCCCCGACGCCATTAGATCCCAAGTTGGCATGTATGCCGATGACACAGCAATCTACTCTCGCATCGATCAAAAACCAGGTGTGAACGACAAAGTGAACCTCGCTACCGTACTTGAAAAGGACCTGCAATCCGTAGTGGCCTGGGGTAGGAAATGGCTGGTGAATTTCAATGCCTCTAAAACGAAGCTGTTATCAACTAACCACCATAGACAATCGCATCTACCTCCCATTAGCATGGGACAGGCTAGCCTCCCAGAGAGTAAAATACTACGCCTCCTTGGCCTTACACTTTCGGCGGACCTCAAATGGAATGACTATATCGAATCCATTGCCAAATCTGCTGCTATGAAAGTCGGTTTTCTGTGCAGGGCCCGGAAGTTTTTCCCAGCTGAATCTATTCTGCACATATACAAATCTACCATCCGCTCGTGTATTGAATATTGCTGCCATATATGGTCGGGTGCCCCTGCTGCTCTCCTTGGCCTTCTTGACAAAATACAAACGAGGATCTGTAACGCGGTTGATACTGACATGGCAGACCGGCTGCAACCACTCTCTCACCGGCGTGATGTGGCTTCCCTGTGCCTCTTCTACAAGTACTTTCATGGCTTCTGCTCCGATGAGCTTAGATCACTGGTGCCGCCTAAGCACGAATTTACACTAGATACTAGATTAGCAACTAGGTCCCACCCTTTTACAGTTAAACAAATAAGATGTAACCGTAAATTCTACTCCAACTGCTTCTTTTCTCGCGCATCCCGCCTGTGGAACTCCCTTCCACAAGTCTGCTTTCCCGACAGCTACAATCTCCAGGTGTTTAAATGTAGGGCCAGTAGACACCTCCTATCACACTAACTCCCAATTATTCTCAGAACACTCTCATCTACCCAACTCTCATTCTCGGTATCCTTACCCGCCTATCACCCACCCTCTGACATTTCCTATATTTAACCATTCTCAGTATCCCTACCCGCCTATCACCCACCCTCTGACATTTTCTATATTTAATCATCCTTTCTCCACTCTATGTAGCCCCCTGCGCAGTAGTGGCAGTGACATGCCTTGCACGGGGTGAAACGCTGATAAAAAAAAATGTCTTCCCCATATTTGTGTCCTGTTTGGTTGTATAGGTTTTTTTTTTGGATATCCTAGTGTGAGTGTTGCATATGTCAGTGTCATTTTTGTCCTTACCCTGGTACCTGTTGTTAGAATTTAATTTGGTTGTTAGATTGTAATGAATTGTTATCTAAAATTAGTATTATACTCTATTATTAATTGTTTACAAAGCGTGGGAAATATTCCTGGGTGTTTTTCAATCCAACATGTAATGTCCTGTTCACCTAGTGATGTTGCTGTACAGGCTGTTCAAAAATAGGTTTGCTTCTGTCCAGGCAGTTAACGTCACGTAGGTGTGGTGCTGTACAGGCAGTTCAGATCAAATGGTAATATGAGTGGTCCTGGGTCTGTTTTTTGGGGTATGAAGCTTAAAAATGTATGCTGTCTCTGGTGTATCTTTTTTTTGTTTGTGGTGTATGGTTGTAATATTTTTTCTATTAGGTTGCTAAATCTGATTGTTGGGATGGCTGGCCCCGCTACAATGGGTCTGAATTTAAGTTCACTATGGTTTGGGGTGTGAATGAATTCAATTTTTGTTCCTGGATAGCTGCTTTAATGATGGCGATCATCATTGTTATCTAGCTGATGAGACATAGTTCTTTCAATGTCAAAACAAAATGTACAATTTTAAAGTAGTTAGATGTTCTAATGTAACAGTTGAATAATAAATACTTATTACTCGATCCCTGTTTTGAATTAATGTTTTGAAAGGTTGAAATTTTATTCTCTCTTTTTTACATTTAGATAGATAAATGACACACACACACACACACACACACACACACATATATATATATATATATATATATAAATTAAATAAAATAAATTTCGATGTTCAAAACTGTTGAATGATCATTTCAACATGAAATCGCTAAGAGAGATTTCACATCTCATCGGCAACTACCACATTTCAAAATGAAATAAAAAAATAAATAAAAATTCAAAAAATCTGAAGGTTAAGAAGGTGAAGAATTCACCGGCGGAAGTTAAAAAATTTACGTCACAAAAACAAAAATGGTTAGCAATCAATGTCTATTTTTAGATTTGGACAATTTTACTTTTAGATTGAGTTATAAGTGAAAAAATTAAAAATGTGGCTTTGTCTAGCTTTACAAAGGAGAGAGAGAGGTTAAGGGATGGAATAGGAAGTGGTGTTTGATTGGAAAGTGGGTTAAACAAAACAGATATATATCTCCAAGGGAATAAAGAACGAGAAAAGTATTATCAACGTTCAAAACATTAATTTAAAACAGTGCTCAGTATAGAAATAGAGCTATGAATATTTATTTTGAGTAATTGTTAAAAATATTTACAAATTATAATTTTCTACAAAATGGTACATTTTGTTTCGACATCGAAAAACAGTTGTTTAAAAGACACAGATACCTGTGCGTTCTTAAAAAAACAGTAAACGGTAAAATCAGTTATTGAAAATTGCCTGAAGACACCACTCATGTTAGAAACTTAGGTCGCGTAATAACTCGTTTACAAATGGAAATATATATATATATAATCTCGCTGCTGACCTTGAACGGGATCTACACTCTGTGGTGAACTGGGACAAGAAGTGGCTTGTCAACTTCAATTCATCTAAGACCAAGCTGTTTTCTGTCAACCATTACAGGCAACCTCTCCTGCCTCTCATAAGCATGGACCAAGCGATTCTCACGGAGAGTAATACACTACGCCTCTTCGGACTTAACCTGTCCTCAGACCTCAAATTGGAACCACTATATTGAATCCATAGCAAAATTTACTGCTAAGAAGGTTGGGTCACTATGTCGATCCAGGATGTTTTTTCCACCTGAATCCATCCTACATATATATAAGTCAACCATCCGTCCGTGCATGGAGTACTGCTGCCATTTATGGTCAGATGCCCCTGCCGTTCTCCTCAGTGTTCTTGACAAGCTCCAAAGGAGAGTCTGTAATGTGATAGGTACTGATCTGGCGGCTCGATTGCAGCCACTTTCCCATCGTCGAAATGTAGCCTCTCTTTGTCTGTCCTATAAATACTTTCATGGCTTCTGCCCGGACGAACTTAAGTCACTGATACCTCCTCAACAGGTGTTTACTCGTGCAACCAGACTGGCAACTGGGTCCTACACATTCACAGTTAGATTAGCCAAATGCAGACGGCAATTCTACTCCTGCAGCTTCTTCTCTCGCACTTCCCGCCTGTGGAACTCGCTCCCGTACTCTTGCTTTCCTGACGGCTACAACCTCCAGAAATTTAAATGCAAAGTCAATACTCATCTACTAACCACTGGACTCTAGCTCTCTCCCCACTCCCGTATAACCTTCCCTTTCTCTCCACCTATGTATCTGTCATCGCACCTGCTTTCTCAGCTTTCTATTGTTCCTTTCTAACTAGTTTGTACTCCTCACACTTTTCTAATTAATCTTTTTACATTTATGTAGCACCCTGCACATCAGTGGCGTCTCCGCCTTGCTCGGGATGAAATGATTAAACAAAAAAAAAATTAACAATATATATATATATTGTCTCTTATATTTAACAGTATATGTTTAGCAAATTATTTGCTGCCTCGATACATATATATATATATATATCTTCTACCGGCCATAACTATTAGGCCACCCCAGTGATTTTTTTAAAATAATATATTTAATAGTATTTTTTGTATTTATTGCCAAGTGAATAATTGTAAATGAAAACAAAATGATTCTTTTGTTAATACTGCACAATCACATGTGCATCAAATGAATTTATAAATATTTAATAATCACCTATATTGCAGTTTCACCAATGTAAAAACGAAAAAATTTAGGGTGGTTCAGACGAGTTCATCTTTGCATTCTTGCCTTGTAAAATTTTGTAAAGTAATAACAAAAGAATCATTCTATTTTCATTTCGAATTACCCACTTCAAAATAGTATGAAATACAAAATTTCTTTTTAAAAACTGCTGTGGCCTAATAATTATGGCCGGTCGTGTTTATATAGATAGATAGATAGATAGATAGATAGATAGATCTGTGAGTGACGAGATTCTGTTTGCCGTTTTCAAATATGCGAAAATTCTGATCTTTAAGATTTTCGACCTCAGATCAAGCATTTTGCTTAAGTACAATGCAAAGAAAAGACACGCTAGTGCAGTAAAGTTCAAATAACTGAGTCCATATTAATATGAGAATAAATATTCATTGATGTGATGTTTGTCGATCAGTTATTTATTCATATTTTGATCTGTCAGTCTGTCTCATCCTATTTGTCTTTATCCATCGATATGTTTCACACTGGTTATAGCTGTTTCTTGATCTTTTAAGAATGTCTTTTGCACATATACAAATATATATATATATATATATATATATATATATATATATATATATATATATATATATATGTCCGTGTGTCTGCGCATGTGTGAAGTTAAGTAAATATTGAATATTTCTAGACCAGTAAGTTTACATAGTGTGAACATTTGATGGCGGTAATGATTTCAAGACAGCTCACTGCCAAACTGCATTTCAAATCCAGAACATTTACATAGCAAAAAAGTGTGTGTAAATGTAGACCCTACTCGTCTATTCTAAAATATTTTATGCACATGGAAAATGGAAATAAATTTCACAAAGTTTACGGTATGACATTTAATTTGTTTTACCACTCAGACGTGATGTGATACATGGCCGGATTTTAATGTTGGCGACCCAAGTGCGTACACTCGGGCCAAGGCCAAAAATTGCCTTCACATTAACAGCAAACTTCGGTTGCACTGACATCGGTATGACTACCGATTCCCACTCTCTAGTGCAATGAACTATGGGCACAATCGCTGGCAGCTGTTTCCCAGAAAATGGACACATCTATGTCATTTTTTTGTTTTCACAGCTGCGATTCTGACAGCGGACGAAGACATAATTAAGCCAGCCTTTGTGTGAAGTAGAAGACGCAACTGAAACATAACAAACTCTACTTGACATGATTCAGATAGGTGTACGGTATTGTTGACAGGGTATTATTTCAAAAATATTAATTTCATTGACTGATGAAATTTTAAGCGTCTATCTATCTATCTATCTATCTATCTATCTATCTATCTATCTATCTATCTATCACACTTTCTATCCATCTTTCTATCTGTCACACTTTCTATCTATCACACTTTCTATCTCTCTATATATGTGTCATCTCTATCTATCTATCTATCTATCTATCTATCTATCTATCTATCTATCACACCTTCTCTCTCTATATATATGTGTGTCATCTCTATGTATCTATCTACATAAATACACATACATACACACACACACACACACGCACATATATATATATATATATATATATATATATATATATATAATGTTTACTGATAGATTCCGATTTTAGTACCTCATACTCACACAGAAAGAAAGAAAAGTACTGGATTTTAAAATTAAATACATATAGGCTAGGGTTAAATATGGACCTAGGTATTTTGAATCTATAAATAATTCAATAGATAAACATGTTTTAGATACACTTAAAAGCTTTTTTTAACAACATTTAAAAATATTATTACAGTTAGATTTACGTTTAAAAATATTCAAACTCTATTGCTTTCTACATCACGCGACGAACGCTCTCGCGACAGACGCTTCTAGTTTAAATTTTAAAATCATTTGTTTCTGATGAAAGGCCGAGGCCGGTCTGAAATATCAAATATATATATAATAGAAATAAATACTGTAAAAAAATACATTTTCACTTACAACTTTTTAGTAGTTTTTACTATACGTATTAAGACAGTATACGTGGTTTGTCATTATGATATATACATATATAAACTTATTTATAAATGAAACTTTGTCTGTGTGTGTATGTGCGTGTGTTTATCCGTTACCTATAAACTCTGAAACGGCTGAACCGATTTTCTTGAAAATTTACACAGTTGTACTATAAGCGTCTGCGAGTGTTCTTAGCTAGGTTTGTGTCGAGGTACCCCCGATAAGTATCGAAAATAAATTATCGAAAAAATCGGGATATAGAAGAAGTGGTCAGATTTCAATCAAATTTGATACACTCATAGACAAAGACATATGAAACAATATTTACAAATTTCAAGGTTACAGTTCTTACAATAGTGCAGAAAACCAGTAAGATATATATATATATATATATATATATATATATATATATATATATATAAGAGGCAAGATGTTTGTGTGTGTGTCTGTTTATCTGTCTGTATGTCCTTTATACAAATCCACAATTTTTATCCGATTCTCACCAAAATTCAGACAAATATTCTTTAGGCTTCTGGTCAGGGCATGGATGACTTATTTTATCTAATTTTTCCCCGGTTTTGCTTTAACTGGAAACAACTATTGCTTTTTAGTCTTTCGTGCCAACGTCCAAATAGTCTGAGCTCTAGAACCATGGATTAGTTTTAAAGCTTTCATTACACCCGAGCAACGTCGGGCTATACTGCTAGTATATATATATATATATATATATATATATATATATATATATATATATGTTGTGGATTCCGGGTGAAAAACCACACAATAATAAATAACAAAAGCAGATATGGAGATAGAAAATATAAGTTATATTGAACAAAATATACAAACTGGAATACGGTTATTCAATTCAGGAATACTATTAGTAGAAATCAATATATACAGTCTCAGAGTGAAATAGTATGTCCGGTTAATGAGTCTATATCCAAACAACTCCAACTAACTCTGCACCAACTTACTGACCAACTAAGCAAATCTACAACTCATAACAACAGTATTTAGTTGGCGTTCCCACTTAAGGCAACATGTGACACAAGGTCATTTTTATGTGGTCTTCCGGGCCATATAGCCCGGTCAAAAATATATGTCTATCGTTACCCAGTCGTGGTTCCGCCGAAGGGTAGTTAGTGCTCTCTGCTCGAAAGCAGAGAGAAAACACGTTACAACGGTATTTACCAACCTTCCCACGCAAGGTTAGATGTGACACAAGGTCATTTTATAGTGGGTCTTCCCGGCCATATATCCCGGCCAAAAAATGTCTGTCCATTTTTACCGTGCCGTGATTCTACCCTTCGGCGGAACCAGGACTGGGTTAGTGCTCTCTGCCCGAAGGCACAGAGAAAACACTTTACAACGGTATTTACCAACCTTCCCACGCAAGGTTAGATGTGACACAAGGTCATTTTATCGTGAGTCTTTCCGGCCATATATCCGGGCTAAAAAATGTCTGTCTATTATTACCGTGTCGTGATTCTACCCTTCGGCGGAACCACGCATAGGTTAGTGCTCTCTGCCCGAAGGCAGAGAGAAAACACTTTGCAACGGTATTTACCAACCTTCCCACGCAAGGTTAGATGTGACACAAGGCCATTTTATAGTGGGTCTTCTCGGCCATATATCCGGGCCAAAAAATGTCTGTCTATTATTACAAGTGTCGTGATTCTACCCTTCGGCGGAACCACGACTGGGTTAGTGCTCTCTGCCCGAAGGCAGAGAAAACACGTTACAACTGCCGATCTCTGTATAGGCAGGATTAGGTCCACATTAGGCGAGTCAATTCTTGTATACAAAAGGGGTGATTCCACGACAATATATATATATCTCAGTCTGTTCATATCTATCTATCTATCTATCTATCTATCTATCTATCTATCTATCTATCTATCTATCTATATATCTATCTATCTATCTCAGTCTGTTCATATCTATCTATCTATCTATCTATCTATCTATCTATCTATCTGTCTATCTAACTAACTATCTATCTATCTAAGCTAGTTGATATCTATCTATCTATCTATCTATCTATCTAAGGTAGTTGATATCTATCTATCTATCTATCTATCTATCTATCTATCTATCTATCTATCTAAGCTAGTTGATATCTATCTATCTATCTATCTATCTATCTATCTAAGCTAGCTGATATCTATCTATATCTATCTATCTATCTATCTATCTATCTATCTATCTATCTAAGCTAGTTGATATCTATCTATCTATCTATCTATCTATCTATCTATCTATCTATCTATCTATCTATCTATCTAAGGTAGTTGATATCTATCTATCTATCTATCTATCTATCTATCTATCTATCTATCTATCTAAGCTAGTTGATATCTATCTATCTATCTAACTAAGGTAGTTGATATCTATCTATCTATCTATCTATCTAAGCTAGTTGATATCTATCTATCTATCTATCTATCTATCTATCTAGGTAGTTGATATCTATCTATCTATCTATCTATCTATCTATCTATCTATCTATCTATCTATCTAAGCTAGTTGATATCTATCTATCTATCTATCTATCTATCTATCTATCTATCTATCTATCTAAGGTAGTTGATATCTATCTATCTATCTATCTATCTATCTATCTATCTATCTATCTATCTATCTATCTAAGCTAGTTGATATCTATCTATCTATCTATCTATCTATCTATCTATCTATCTATCTATCTAATCCGAATATATGGGAGCACCCTATGAGAATCGGATTCACTATCAGTCTTAATAGATCTAGCGAGACAAACTTGCTATCCATTTTCTTATGGCGAACTACCCAAAAGATTTTTCTGAGTGTAGCCTAGATGTGGCCTTGAGCCAATATTTGGAGCATTTAGTAAGGATCAAACTCACTATTAATTCGTATCTGAGCTAGGGAAATTAACTTGCTAACCATTACATCAGGCTGGAGTTCCCTTTGTGCTTATTTGGTCAATTTTAGACAAATAAAACATGATGTTAAACATAAAGTGACTGTTATGCAAATGAGCCGGAACAGGAAATATTAAAAATATGAAAGAAACGTGGGATAACGTAGAAATTGTGCTAAGAATGAAATGTCTAGAAGTGTTGAATATACTAAGAAAGAACGAAAGAAATAAAGTACGAAATTAAGTGAAAGAGAATAAATAAAGAAAAGACGAACGGAAGAAAGTAAAAAAAAGAAAGAATAAAAAAATAATTAAGAAAAGAAAGTACGAAAAAAAGAAGAAAGTAAAAATTAAAAGACAAAAATAAATAATTAAATAAAGAAAAACTTTTTTAAAAAATCATTTCTCCCCCAGCAAGGCATTCCACCGCCACTATTGTGCAAGGGGTTACATAGGGGAAGGTAAAGAGAAAGAATAGTTAGATATAGGAAATGGCAGAAGAAGGGTGATAGACGGGTAAGGATACCGAGGCTGAGGGTTGGGTATATGGGAAGAGTGTTTGAGAGAATGGATGCAAGTTAGTATGTTACATTTAAACTCCTGGAGATTGTAGCTGTCGGGGAAACAATCATATAGAAGGGAATTCCACAGTCGGGAAGTGCGATAAAAGAAGCTGTTTGAGTAGAAATTGCGGTTACATTTTATCGATTTCGCTGTAAAAGGGTGGAACCTAGTTGCTAATCAAGTATCGCGTGCAAATTCGTACATAGGAGGCACAAGTGATCTAAGTTCATCGGCGCAGAAGCCGTGAAAAGATAAACGGAAGAAAGTACGAAAAAAAGCAGAACAGAAGAAAATAAGTCAGAAAGTATAAAGAAAGAAAGAATAAAAAGAATGAACGAAATAAAGTAGGAAAGAACAGAAGAACGGAACAAAGCATCCGTGCATGGAGTACTGCTGCCATTTATGGTCAGGTGCCCCTGACGTTCTCCTCAGTGTTCTTGACAAGCTCCAAAGGAGAGTCTGTAATGTGATAGGTACTGATCTGGCGGCTCGACTGCAGCCACTTCCCCATCGTCGAAATGTGGCCTCCCTTTGTCTGTTCTATAAATACATTCATGGCTTCTGCTCAGACGAACTTAAGTCACTGATGCCTCCTCAACAGGTGTTTACTCGTGCAACCAGACTGGCAACTGGGTCCCACCCATTCATAGTCAGGTTAGCCAAATGCAGACGACAATTCTACTCCTGCAGCTTCTCTCGCACTTCCCGCCTGTGGAACTCGCTCCCGTATTCTTGCTTTCCTGACGGCTACAACCTCCAGAAATTTAAATGCAATGTCAATACTCATCTACTAACCACTGGACTCTAGCTCTCTCCCCACCCCCGTATAACCTTCCCTTTCTCTCCACCTATGTATCTGTCATCGCACCTGCTTTCTCAGCTTTCTATTGTTCCTTTCTAACTAGTTTGTACTCCTCACTCTTTTCTAATTCATCTTTTTACATTTATGTAGCCCCCTGCACATCAGTGGCGTTTCCGCCTTGCTCGGGGTGAAATGATGAAAAAAAAAGTTTAGAAATAAAGAAAGAAAGAAAGAAAGGAAGGAAGAAAGAAAGAAAGGAAGGAAGAAAGAACGAACGGGGGTCGGTTCTGTATTAGCCTTCTCACGGGTGTTATTTAATATTTAAAGTGAGGCGATGCTGAGGAGAATTAGAAGTCTTAACAACATTTATTATTGGCGGGTTAAATTTTAAAAAACCTAAGATATAAGTGAGAGGGCTTCGTATAGCAAGTAGCGAAGAGAAGCAAGAGATCCTAACATCGTTTATTATTTGCGGGTATCTATATAAAAGGCAAGAAGTTTGTGTGTGTGTGTGTGTGTGTGTGTGTGTGTGTGTGTGTGTGTGTGTCCGTCCTTTATACAAATTCACAATTTTTATCTGATTCTCATTAAACTTCACAAAAGTATTCTTTAGACTTCCGGTCAGGTTATGGGCTACTAATTTTTTCAGATTTTCCCCCGATATTTGAAATCGATTCCCCGGTATCCGATCATGTCTGATCAAGCTCAGGATTTCAGCCCTTTTATCGTGGTTCTTGCTGCTCTAACTTGGTAAAATTAGAGGCTTTAGTCTTAAACATTAGTAGGTCTTCTCGGTCGACTCATTTTCCCAAGTATCGGAAACCGATATCTCCGAAATTCTATCAAATCTGATCAAAAACCGATATTCAGACATCAATATGGCTCATTTTCTCCAGTTTTACTCCCGATGGGTACAATAAGTTTTCATGGACTTACTTAGGTTAGTTTATCATTGGATGACTTATTTGACTCCGACATTGGAAATAGATATCACGATATCCTATTAGTTCTGATCAAAATCAGGTTTTCAGCCATTATAATTTAGTTTTTGCTACGGGTTTTGCTCTAAGTAGGTATACTTGTAGTTCTTAGTCTCATATGGTTTCGCATATGCCTAGAATATTGATCTTCACTCTATCTCCTGCTTGACATTCTCTAATTGTCCATAATTGTTAAGTGCCCTGAAATTCTATGTACCAAAAGTAATTCTTTCTTGGTTGCGCACAATCGCAGAGTAACGGTCCAGAGACACTGTTCATGCTGTTCTTTCCCGTAAAAACGTAAGATATGAAGATTTTACATTGTTAATATAAATGTGAGGGCTTCGTATAGCAAGTAGCGAATGGAAGCCATCAATCCTAACAACATTTATTATTAGCGGGTTTAATTTTAAAAACTTAAGATATGAAGACGATACAGTGTTGATATAAGTGAGAAGGCGTCGTGTAGCAAGTAGCGAAGGTAAGCAAGAAAGTTTGTTTGTTTTTGAGGCTTAACGACCTATCAATCCTTATGGGATCATTTAAGGTCATAACCAGTGATTTGGGGTAAGGTTGTTTTATTTTTACAACATTTTTCTTTTCACGATTCATTGGGATTTGTTTTTAAGAGCAGGGTCCCCAAGTCCTACCCTTGTTATTTAACCCATAACTGGAGGGAATGGACGGATTAATACCTTTCCCAAGGGTACCAGTGCTTAAGTGAATGCAGGGTATTCAACTGGAATTCGAACTCGGCTCACCGATTACTCTTTCCGAGCCGATATCCACTGCACCACAACGCACATCCGTCACTATACGCTTACAGCATCTGGTATTCCCAAGCGGTCACCCGTCTAAGTACTGACCAGGCTCAACGTTGCTTAACTTCGGTGATCGAGCGAGAACCGGTGTATTCAACGTGATAGGCCGTAAGCCAAGCAAGAAAGGACAAACCATCAATTGTCTTGAGACAGCGTGTATGGCAGTAAGACAAAAGATTAGCAGAATTTGCAAAGTTTGAAATAATAGAAGATGGAAAATAGAACACCAAAATCTAACGGCACATTGGAATATCGAGAGATGTCATCCATATGTTGAGCGAATAAAGGACTACAAATAAACTGCAAGAAAACCGAATGCATGGTCATCAGTAAAAAGGGCAGCCCAATATGCCAAATACAGGTCGGGCATACTAGAATCAAGCAGGTACAAAAATTTAAATACCTGGGAATTTTTTTAACAGAAGACGGAAAGTGCAACACAGAGATCCGAAGACGAATTGGCATGGCGAAATAAGAATTCCAGAAGTTGAGTAAGGTATTAAGAAACAGGACAATTTCGCTAGAAACAAAAAAGAGAGTACTGGATTGCTACGTGCTGTCCGTTTTTCAATATGGCAGTGAATGCTGGACAATATCATCAAAGATGAAGGAAACACTTGAAGCAACTGAAATGTGGTTCTACAGAAGGATGCTGCGAATATCATGGATCGAGCATGTGAGCAATGATGATGTCTTAGAAATGATGGAAACAAAAAGGAAATTAATACTGAGTATCAGGAAGAGGCAGCTAAAATTCCTGGGTCATGCAATGAGGAAGGAGGTATTGGAGAACCTGATACTAACAGGCCAGATAGAGGGCAAAAGAGACAAGGGAAAGGCCACGGATAAATCATTTGAAGGTCTAATCAGGTAGATGACGGAACGAGGGTTGCATAGTATAACAGGAGAAGGCGTGCTCAAAGCCACCAGGGAGAGAGAAACGTGGAAAGCCATGATCACCTACGTCCTGAAGGGATAGGGAACATAGAAGAAGATGAAGAAGAAGAAGATCCCATAATGCTGCAGAAATTATTACTGAGCTAAACATGAGAGTATGTTGTGCGGAGCCATAATCGACTACTTGTCCAAGTGACACAGTCCATAGAAAAAAAAGGAGAAAGAGAGAAATAACGAAAGAGTGAACAAAATACAGTAAGAAAGAAAAAGAAAGAATAAAAATCAATGACCAAAAAAGTATGAAAGAAAATAAAATCGGAAGGGAGTAAGAAAGAACAAAGGAAAGAAAATAAATAACAAAGAACGAAAGAAATAAAAAAGAAAGAACCATAAAAACTGAATGGAAATAAAAAGATCGAAAGAAAGAATGAACGAACAAATGAAAGAACCAATGAAAGAAAACCGAAGTAAGAAAGAAAGAGAACGAAAGAAAGTAAGTAATAAGGAAAGCAAGAAAGAAAGTAAGTATGAAATAAAACAAGAAAGAAAAGAAAAGAAAAATACTCCTTCGAAGGAAATTTCAATCAAGTAAGAAATATTACTAAAATAATTTTAAGAGCTAATAAAATGATATGCTTTACATAAAGACACCAGTTGTCTTAACTGAGGCAGGGTAAAAAAGAATCCATTACTTCGCATTTTTGGCTTGGGTAAATGCTTTAGATAATTCAGCGACCTGACCATAAGTTTTATTTATTTATTTATTATTTATTCATTTAATTTACAAGCACTATAGCCCGGCGTTGCTCGGGTATAATGAAAGCTTTAAAACAAATCCATGCTCCTGGAGCTCAGACTCTTTGGACGTTGGCACGAAAGACTAAAAAGCAATAGTTGTTTTCAGTTAAAGCGAAACTGTAGACTGAAAGAAAAATGAATGGATGTAAGTCAACTTTTGATTTCCTGGTATCGATATCAAATAAGTTTTTTCGTCGTAAACTGAATTTTGAAGGCTAAATAAGTCCTCTGAGTAAATGGTATCATGGCTGAGACTAAGAACTACAATTATACTTACGTCGAGCCAAACCCGAAGCAAAAACTGAAATAAAAGTGCTGAAAAAATACAAACATACTGGCAGATAAACAGACACACACACACAAACATCTTGCCTTTCATATATATATATATATATATATATATATATATATATATTATCGATTTTCTGCACTATTGTAAGAACGGCAACCTTGAAACTTCTGTACATCTTTTCCTATGTTTTTGTCTATGAGTGTATCAAATCTGATTAAAATACGACCACTCCTTCTATAACCCGATTTTTTCGATTATCGATTTTCGATATTTATCGGGGTACCTCAACATAAACCTAGCTAAGAACACTTGCAGACGCTTATGTTACACAACTGTGTATATTTTCATGAAAATCGGTTCAGCCGTTTCGGAGTCTATAGGTAAACGACACACACAGACACACACACACACAAAATTCCATTTATAAATAAGTTTAGATTATTTATTTATGATATTATTTATTTAATTATATCTTTTAATTTTATTTTACGAGACACATATCGACAATCACGGCATAAAATGAATGCGTTAAAAATTATATTTAAAATAATCCACTCTAAAGGAAAAAAATGATACCTCAACGTGATGTAATGTTTAGTCAAATTGTCTTGCGAGAACCTATTACAATTGAGTAATGAAACATTCGAATTTGTGCCATAACTAAGAAGAAGTGGATGGCAGAGCGGGGTTTAGGTGGGAAGAAAGCGTTCTCGAAATAGGAAATCACTTGACCAGCAATCGGGAGTGAGGGAAAATTTACTCGCCTCAAAATCATTTTAGTTGACCAACTCCATTTTCTTAATAGTCGCCTTACGTAAATATACCATGAATCGCTGATGGAAAATTAAAATTTCGAATGTATTAGAAAGGATTTAAAAAGTTTTTAAAAATAATAACAACAAAATTTGATCTTTCCTCTTAATCACAGCATAAACATTTTGATCATAAAACTTTGTTTTTATTAACATCATAAGCTGTTTTTTTTTTGGCTATTGAGTAGAGGTATCTAAATTCGTAGTTTCTTTCTTCTGTTTGACTACAACCTCCATCTCATTGATGATAAAATATAACAAATCTGATTTTCTCAACGATTTTCTATTAAAAAGAATTACTTGTATTATACAAGTAAGTAATTTTTTATACGAGTTGTATAATTTGTTTTTTCGGTGCGTGGAAGACCATGATCGTCTACGTTTTGAAGGTATAAGAAAAATATTCTGAAAATTTGGGTTAGTGTACCGAGGAGGAGGACTTTAGGTGTGAGCGCATTCTTCTGCTTAATTGATATTACTGTCGTTCAACACTAACAGCAATTTCTGATGTCATCTAAAGCAGAGACTGTCAAGTTTATTGGCGCGGCATTGTGGAACCGAGTTGAAGGAAATTCGTTCATTTTCGAAGCGGATACTTGGGTTGCTGACCATGAATCCAAATTAAGCGAAAGCGAAGTGTTAATAATACAGAAACGTTTATGATGAAAATATTGCAAACGATGAAATGCTTAGAAAAAATAGCCAAAATGAAAAGAATATTAATAAATAAATAAGAAATGTGATTAATGAAATGCGAAGAAAATCAAAAATGATTATACGGAAAGCAAAATCAAATAAAGAAAAAAACAGTAACAAAGACAGAACTACAAATCAAATAAATGTCTGGAATGTAATTAATATTTATAATGAAAACAATGCAATAAAGTCAGGAACTCTAATAAAGAAAGAATTGGAAATGCAATAAATTTTAAGTAAGACCGAAATATCGATGATGTAAGCAATGCCAATAAAGAATGAAATACAAAGAAATAGAACTGAAAATAAATGAAATGCTATAAAAGACAGAAATGTATATAATAGAAGCAACGTCACTGAATTAAGATGTTAAAATAAAAATAGGGTTGCAGATTGTATTTTTAATATTATCCGTTGCTTAACACGGAAACGTTCAGCTTTTATTTGACATGAGATAAGCAAATCCTATGATGAGATCTATTCTACAAAAGAGAGAATCACAAAAAAAAATAATGATAAGATAGAGGAATGACTATACCAAATTCATAGCAAAACCGGCTGCTAAAATCCCTCCTGTACAAATATAAATCTAACACCCGCCCGTCTATTGAATACTGATGCCATATCTTGTCGGGAATTCTCTGCTATTCACCTCGGGGTTCTTGACAAAATCCCACTGAGAATCTGTAATGTGATCGATCGCGTCTTGGCAGCTCAGCTGCAGTCACTCTATCACCGGCGTAATGTGGCTTCCCTGTGTCTCTTCTACAAATACTTTCACGGTTTCTGCTCCAATGAACCTAGCGCACTGGTGCACCCTATGTATGAATTTACTCGAGCTGCTAGACTAGCAATTAGGTCCCACCCTTTTACAGTGAAATCAATAAAATGTAACCGCCACTACTACTCTAATAGTTTCTTTTCCCGCACTTCCCACCTCTGGAATTCCTTTTCGTATACTTGCTTCACCGATAGATACAATTTCCACGAATTTAAATATAAGATCAATAGTCATCTCTTCTCTCACTGACTCGCATCCTTTCTCTCATGTTCTTTTTTCCGTCCAATCTACTGTCATCACACCAGTATTCTCACTCTTCTCTGACCCTTATCTTGACACTCATTATAACTTGTCCCTCTTTCTCATCCCTTTCCTAATATGTAAGCCCCTGCGCATCAATGGCAGTAAAACTGCATTGCTTGGGGTGAAATAATTAAAAAAATGCCGCATAAAAAATATAATTGTAATACAACTTAACCGGCATACTGGAAATGGTGGGAATCCGGAAGAGAGGTAAAGGAAGCCTTATATAAACAAATGAAAAGGTAAAGGTAGGTGGCTGAGGAGAAAATTAACCGCTTACCTAAAGAGAGGGAGATTATTGTTTTCTCTGCAGGCGATCACCGGTGAGCGGGAAGAGAAGGAAGTGAAGAGTACGTAAACGAGGAATTTAATAAGGAGTTTGGAATTCGGATATCACAAAAAAGGAACGTTAAAAAACATCATTGCAAATCGGTAAGTAATTAAATAGTAATAAATATTCGTAAAATTTCACACCGTTCCGGATGAAGCTGATCTACTGGACAAAGAAAACTGAAAGAAACTCAAAGGAAAATATTTACTAACTCAAAATACTCTCCCCTAACTATTCTACATTTATTTCACCTTGACTCAAAATAGTCAGCTGTATTCGAAAAGGCAATCTTTATTTAAAGAAGCAATAAAATTGTTCAAGGTTAGTTCAAGTTAATCTGATTTTGGATGGTACAGATCGTAAAACAAAAATAAGTATGTAGAAGTATAAATAATTGATTCACCGAAATAGAAAGCTTGAACAAACGTGCAAGATACAATAAATTTACAATCGTAAACAGCTTCAACTTGAATAAAATCAACTTTCCAACGTTACAGGTATTGACGTTCATTCTTTTCGAAGCAATGAACCTTTTATGTGTGATTTTTTTTCGCTGCATTAAATCTTTCACTGTCTACGCTGTTTGAACAGAAGATAGAATGTTTATAAAAGTATTATGCGATACGACAAAAACATACACAGGCGTATAAGTAATTTGAAGGCGAAGTCAGATTTATATTAAACTAGCAGTATAGCCAGGCGTTGCACGGGTGTAATGAAAGCTTTAAAACTAATCCATGGTCCTAGAGCTGAGATTCAGCCTAAAGAATATTTGTGTGAAGTTTGGTGAGAATCGGATAAAAATCGTGGATTTGTATAAAGGACATACAGGCAGATAAACAGACACACACAAACATCTTGCCTTATATATATATATAATATATATATTATCGATTTTCTGCACTATTGTAAGAACTGCAACCTTGAAACCTCTGAATAGCGTTTCTTATGTCTTTGTCTATGAGTGTATCAAATTTGATTAAGATCGGACTACTCCTTCTATAACCCGATTTTTTCGATTATTAATTTCCGATATTTATCAACACAAAACCTATCTCAGAACATTCGCAGACGCTTATAGTACAACTGTGTAAATTTTCAAGAAAATCGGTTCAGCTGTTTCGGAGTCTATAGGTAACGGACACACACAGAGACACTTACACACACAGACAAAGTTCCATTTATAAATAAGTTTAGATAACAGCAGGAGAAATGTTTTCTAGGCATCTGGTAAACGCCAGACATATTTCCTAGTGCTCTTTCAATAGAGCAATCTTTGGAGTGTACACACGACGACAGAAAGCACCAAAAAAATTCAACCATTTGATAAAACGCTAGAAAATGCAGACCTAAATGGAAAATAATGAAGAAAGTAACCTAAGGATATAGTCCCAGCGATCAATTGAAGAGAAAAATGTGTTTATTGGTAAAACAAATGATTAATAAATTTGTAAAACTGTTTTAAGGAAAGTGAAAATTTTATAAAAAAAAAAAGGGATGTCCCACAAAGCAAAATCTAAGGGTTACTAATAATCTTCAAACGATTTACAAGTGCTATCTTCTAATTGCTTTCAGGGCGTTGGTAATCGTGGCTCCCCACAATGTGTTTGTTAAGGGTCGTGAGTTTTATTCAGATTGATATTAGAGTGTTTTACAATTGATTTCTCCACAGTGATTTTTCTGAAGCACAACCTCTAGGTAACTAGTCCTTGACCAATCATGTCTCAATCATGACATGATTGACTGGGCAGAAGATTTTCCTGCAGCAGGTTGCCATTACATTCTGCGGTAGACTGAGGCTATAAAACCCAATCTATCCTGCTATTTTAACCATAGCTGGAGGGAGTTGAGACGGATTAATATCCTTTCTCAAGGATATTTGCGCGTAAGTGAATGCAACAAATTTAACTGGATTTGAACTCGGCTCTCCTATCTCTCTTTCCGAGCTGATATCCACTGTATTACAATGTACATTTCCTAGGTTATTATAGGTTACAAATAGGCTGTTTCATTTTCTTTCTTGTCACATTTGTAAAGAGGTATATTTTCTTTTTTTATTGATCTAGATAAAATATTTGCTTCAGGCTTTTAGGCAGAATAGTCATTTTCTTTTTAAATTTTAGCCAATAATAAATTTATCTTTCTCTGTTTATGCATACTATTAAATAGAAAAAGTTAGTAAAATTCATTTTGAAGGTAACTTAGAGAATTGTTGACGAGGCTAATAGTTGCCGTCTACTCATAAGGAAACATACGTCATTCATGAGCCAAATCTTTCTATTAAAACTATTTTTTAGGAAAAATTCCTGTGAATGATGATATCATTTCATAAGTTCACGTATGATTTCGTAATATTTGTCTTTTTTTACGTTGGTGTGCATTAGAATATGAACCAGAGCAGATATAAATGTTCTAAGAAATTATGTATCTATATAGCTTAATTCGACATTGTTAAAACATGAAATTTTCTATCATCGAATGATACCATAGGACATATCTATTGGCGGCTTCTCTTTCGAATCCTGCCAGAAGATAGATATTTTCCTAACAAAATTTCTTGAATATTCAGACTGGTTGATATATACATATATAAATGTGCTGTTCCGTGAGAGAAAATCACTTATCCATTCCATTACGAATATGCATTAAAAATGTTCAAACAAACAAATTATTGTTATGATGCTATATCTACATTTGAATGAAAACTTCTTCCTTCATAAATACTAACCTGCAAGACTTCCTAGACGGAGGCAGTCGAGAGGCAGTGTAACTTGACAGTGCACACTGACACTTCTATCTGCTGATTAATAACACTCTTATTTTGTATATATATTCTGCTATTCCAATACACTAGTTCAATCTACCTTCTTTTCGAGTCTTGTCACAACAATTACACCAGTTCGGTCGGGTTTCAGTTCTGGGTAAAAGCAATCGGATGTCTAACCGTTCTGATGAGCTGTGATGCAGTGAAACAGATCTGTCTGTGGATGACTAATATATATATATATATATAAAGTAAATAACACATAATGAGCCAGACGAACCTACCTAGGTTTCACCTAAACGGATCGTCAGGGAAAGCATTCCCTGACTATCCGTTTATCTACTTATTTCGCTCTACCTCTGTATTGAGCACTTTCTGTTAGATGATTACTCGTACTAGGGTTTTTTCTTTGGGCTTCGTGCTGATCTCAGTCCAAAAACTTTTGACTGACGTTCATGTACTAAGCTCTTACTTTTTGTAAACCATTTTGCCTTCCGTCGAAAGTTTTCGGCACGAGTATTATTATAATCTCGTTTATATATATATATATATATATATATATATATATATATATATATATATGGGGGAAGTCATAGTCAGTGAGTAAAAGTAGACGTGAAATACTGCTTCGTAGCTAGGTTATACACTCACCGATTTATTCTATTATATATTGTATATCCGTCGGCCAGTAAACACCACAAGCTACAAACCAGCACCTTGTAAGCAGATTGTCAAGGCAGGCCTATCGGTAGGCATCTCTTGAAAGACTAACACAGCTCAACACAAATCGACATTTGCCGACATAACATATCTCATCCACTTTCAGTTTCTACACATATCCCTAATCAATACACAAAGCGAGAAATATGATTTTCACCGTTCGATATACGAAATGAAGTTGGCAGCCTTTGCTGGACATTCCTTTACATTTCACAAGTTGATGTGTGGAAGTCAAAACCCCAGAAGGGGCCAGTGCGTGATATTCACTTCGAAGTTAACAGTTTGAAAACTTTAAATTATCAAAATTATTTTGGCGTTTAGACACCATCTTTGCCCTAAATCATATTGCTAAAAAAATAAGTTAGAATCGTATATTTAAAACTGGTATTGCAATATACATTTCGTTTTACTAATATATATTTGATCTTACTTTTAGTTGTTTTGTATGATATTTCCTGAAGGAAGATGCTTGTCGGTCCCGGAATTATCTTACTTACCGGGTTTAAATTAAGGTTGCGTTGACTTTCGTAAATATACACTTAGAAAGATATGCACTCATTTCTTTCTCCTCTCTAACAGAAAAATCTGACTTCTCGAAAATTTAAATGCAAGTTTATGTGCATTCAATTTTGCGCAAGTATATTTTGTGATGAATGAATCAGTTTCTTTCTTCAGTAAACAGAACTCATTGTAGAGTATAGAATTATTTTGTTCGTGGAAAAGAATTAAATCGAACCATTTGAGATTATGTCTAGAAACCCAATCCCGTAAGAGGATAGCACTAGTTTCGCTCTTTTCGTACGATGGCCGAATTTATGCAGCATATTAGCTGTGAATTTTGATTTACAGGATGAAAGCTTCTTCATCAGTTGGGTCCAAGCATTGCAACACAAATGGAAGACAGTTGTGGGTCGCAGGTGTATGTTGCTGAAAAATAAACGTCATTTGGTCACATTCTATGGGAGTATCTTGGTCAGCCTCTGAACTTTACAGACGGTCCTCGAATAACAGCAAATATAAGCCAGAGTCAAAGAAAAGATCGATACAGTCGAAATATTCTTCGCCCAAAAGATAGCCAAGTTTGTTTAATCTCCAAGAAAGATGATTGTCCCGTATTTGGGATGCAAAAAAAAATGTTTATTGGCTATCTTTAAAATAGCTATACGATCAATAGAGCCTAGTATGGCAACTTTTGAAACAGTTACGAATGTCTATCAACATCAAACACAAAAAAGAAAATTGATGAAAGGGGTCTTGTCTCATTAGAACAATGATCCACACACATGATTCAATGATTCCTGTGCCCGAGTCTAGATTTGAACTGGTTGATCCCCGTCTTTATTCCGACTGACATCTATTTCGTAACATGAAATAAATTGCCTGGGAAGAGGTATTGCAGTGATGTGGATGTCATATCAGCTGTTGATGACCTTTTTGATCAAGATGACGAAAGCTTTTTCACCATAGCATCATCGACGGAAGTAGTGTGTGGACAGCAAAGGAAATTATGATGAAAAATAAACCTCATTTGGTTACATTCCATCAGAGACATTTCAACCGATCCTCGTACACCGTCCTTCTCGAAAAACACTTCGACTCACTAGTTACTACTCTTGCAATCAAACTCCTAAAGAATTTTATGTGTTTCTAACTCTAGGACAGATTCTATTCTAGGTTTATACAATTATTTCTGTTTAGAATGCAACCGTTTACAGCTGAATTTGATAACATTTATTGAGATTATTAAAGGAGAATACAGGACAATAATTTATGTCAAAACTACTCGTTTCTCGGGTGTGCGTTAGTGTGCAGTTGCTATCGACTCGGAACGACAAATCGGAGAGCCGAGTTCGAATTCCAGTTGAATTCCTCCCATTCACTTACGCACAAATACCTTTGGGAAAGGTATTAATCCTTCTCTTCCCGCCAGTTATGTGTTAAATAATTGAATATATCTGGATCTATAACCTTGGCTAACATCCAGTCTACCGTAGAAAGCAATGGCAACCTACTACAGGATAATCAGTCCAGTCAGTCACGTCTGTTTGGAGACATGATCGCCTGAAGGATGTATCACGTATGACACTTAGACTGACTCGTTTCTCACTATTGTTGTAGTTTTCAGCAACAGAGAATCCCTATACTTTTTAAGCGAGAGTGGGGAATGGATTCAGTTATTATAAACATGACTAGCAGGAATCTAAGTTTCAGGTATCATATTTTGCTAAGCTCGCCAATAAGGTCCAGACAATTATTTATAATTTCGTTTTATCTCCAGAAAATAGTTTGCTGATAGAGCCACTGTCAGTTTTTCTTGCCATTCTCGCGCGTTTCCTGCTTGGGTCGAGATCTCTCAGATTCCCGCCTTGCATCACAGACTGAATGAATAATTGACAATTTTTTTCTGTTTCTTTGTTTTATATATTACAGCCACTGCAGGTAGAAACATTACTTCCATTAAGATTAAGTGAAACAATACCTAGCCCAGTCATCACCTAGATGTGTGACTGCTTGGGATGACCCGGTGCTGGATGTGTGACTGCTTGGGATGACCCGGTGCTGGATGTGTGACTGCTTGGGATGACCCGCTGCTGGATGTGTGACTGCTTGGGATGACTCGGTGCTGGATGTGTGACTGCTTGAGATGACCCGGTGCTGGATGTGTGACTGCTTGAGATGACCCGGTGCTGGATGTGTGACTGCTTGGTATGGCCCGGTGCTGGATGTGTGACTGCTTGGGATGACCCGGTGCTGGATGTGTGACTGCTTGAGATGACCCGGTGCTGGATGTGTGACTGCTTGGGATGACCCGGTGCTGGATGTGTGACTGCTTGGGATGACCCGGTGCTGGATGTGTGACTGCTTGAGATGACCCGGTGCTGGATGTGTGACTGCTTGGGATGACCCGGTACTGGATGTGTGACTGCTTGAGATGACCCGGTGCTGGATGTGTGACTGCTTGAGATGAACCGGTGCTGGATGTGTGACTGCTTGAGATGACCCGGTGCTGGATGTGTGACTGCTTGGGATGACCCGGTGCTGGATGTGTGACTGCTTGGGATGACCCGGTGCTAGATGTGTGACTGCTTGGGATGACCCGGTGCTGGATGTGTGGCTGATAATGGCACGAAATTCCTAATTGTAAAGCTGAGTTACAATTCTCATTGGGTTCGTTATATTTACTTATACGCACATACCATTGGGAAAGGTTTGAATCTCCGTCTTCTCCTCTCCAACTATAGGTTAATTAGTAAACATTGCATCATGAAACTATTGTTATCTCTAAAAGAAATTCTTATTATCTACAAATATTCAAGTTACTTGCAAACTGTTAATGTGTCGTTGAAAGTGACTCAAAAGTACTGATTAGCTCAATAAAGCAAGCCTTTTTTTACTTACTCCAGAATATAAATATATGCAAACTATCGTGGCTCAAACTGAGTGACCAGTTAATACATTTTTTTTTAATCATTTCACCCCGAGCAAGGCGGAAACGCCACTGATGTGCAGGGGGCTACATAAATGTAAAAAGATTAATTAGAAAAGAGTGAGGAGTACAAACTAGTTAGAAAGGAACAATAGAAAGCAGGTGCGATGACAGATACATAGGTGGAGAGAAAGGGAGGGTTATACAGGGGTGGGGAGAGAGCTAGAGTCCAGTGGTTAGTAGATGAGTATTGACTTTGCATTTAAATTTCTGGAGGTTGTAGCCGTCAGGAAAGCAAGAATACGGGAGCGAGTTCCACAGGCGGGAAGTGCGAGAGAAGAAGCTGCAGGAGTAGAATTGTCGTCTGCATTTGGCTAACCTGACTATGAATGGGTGGGACCCAGATGCCAGTCTGGTTGCACGAGTAAACACCTGTTGAGTAGATTGTAATATAGAATTTTTTCGCCACATTATATCGTTAATGAGGTTTTGGAGAGGATGGAAACGAAAAGGAAACTGATAATTAACATCTGGAAAAGACAGTTAAAGTTCCTGGGACATGTGGTGTGGAAGCAGGGCTTAGAGAATCTGATACTCACAGGTCAGTTAGAGGAAAAGGAGACAAGGAAAAGGATCGCGTAACATATTTGACTGTCTTGAGTAATTGGATGGCGGAGCTGGGTTTGGATGCGCTAACAGGAGAAAGTGTGCTAAGAGTCAGTAGGGGCAAAAAAATGTTGAAGGTTATAGTTACCAACGTCCTGAAGAGACACGGTACATAGAACAAGAACAAGATATCCTTATTATAATTTATTGTTTATTTTTCAAATTCAAACATTGCGTATAAATCCATCACTTCCCTCATCTATAGGTTAAATAACAAGATTTGAATCAGTAAACTATCATTATGGCTTTAAATAACATAAAGAAATTTTGATAAGTCGTAGAAACTGAATCAATCAAAAAGATGATAGGCAGATGTTCTTCTTTGACGTTCCTGTCATTCTCTATATTTACAAGAGAAAAAACAGAGAATTGGTTACATATATGTGCTGGAGTTTTACTATCATCATTTCCCAGATGTACTAGAATTCAGAAGAGTTTACTTAACATGCCGTTTATGAATTGTCTTCTTACCTTCAACTCCTTTCTCAAAAACGAAATGCCGCACGTCTATCGGTATTCTATTGCTATTTCTATGGAAAATGATATGACGTGCTACATTCCATCGGTCTAACCGTTTCCGATATCCAACATCTGCTCTTGCACGTATACAACGTGGAATCATTGTTATTATTATTCCCTTTATATTTCAGAGTAACAAGTTTCATTTGGACAGCTTATTCGCAAGAAGTGCTGTTATATGGCAGAAGACTCTTAAGAGAAAAATCGATGAAAACTACAATTTTACCATCTGGGCATAAGTTTGAGTTTTGTTTAACGGCATATCAACCACTGTGGGTTATTTCATGCCAAAAAGGTGGAATTTTAAGGTATTTTTTAATGTTCAGTTATAGTGAAAAGGTTGATTTAGGCAAATTTTAATGATTTCTTTTTGTTTTGATTTTTATATTTTAGAAAACTAAATGTTGTCTAGTTTTGTATTCAAAAATGTTTGGCTGAGAATATTTTTTTTCTTTCAAAAAATGTGTTATGGTAACAATTTTTTTTATTCAAAAATAAATTGCTGGTAATACTTTTCCTTCAAAAATGTCTATTTTCCTGCAAAAGTCAATTTTTATGTATATTTTTCTATAAAAGTGTATTTTTGAGTTTGAGTTTTCTTTAATGGCATATCAATCTCTGTGGGTTATTTAATGCCAAAAATGTATTTTCTTTCTAAGTTCGGTTATAGTGAGAAAATTGATTTAGTCAGATTTTAAATGAAATTTTTTAATTCTTTTTTATTTTAGAAAACTGAAAATTTCTTCTAGTTTTGTATTCAAAAATGTTTTGCCGAGAATCCTTTTTTTCTTTCAAAAATGTATTATGGGAATAATTTTTCCTTCAAAAATGTATATTTTTCTATAAAATCTATTTTTACATATATATTTTTCTATAAAAGTCTATTTTTATACTTTCATAGTGTTTTGATCCCAGTTTGGGGTTTAACTATTTGCCCATAGCTGGGACCCTAACAGGTGCTACCACTCGTGGTCAGGGTGGACTTGGCAAGAACAGAAATTAAGAGGTGGTTCGAGGCTCCTCACAACCTTCTAATCAGAGGTGCTTACCTTCTGGGACTCTAAACCTCAATGACTTCATTTCGTAATTTAGGTGGAGCATTATTTTCGCCAAAGAACAAAGCTAAGTGGTGAGAAATGAATGGTATATGTATAAATTGTGCGTAGTGGAACACTTGGTATCGGCTCGGGACGAGAAATTAAAGAGCTAGAAAAGTAATGACAACCTACTGAGTTAAAATATTCTGCCCAGACAGTCATGTCTCTTTTCAGACATGATCGCTCAATCGCGTATCATCTACAGCACTTAACAGAGTAATCTATTGTATTACAGTATGCTTCTAATGACAGGGACATTGTTTTATACTACTTTTTTTTACTTGGGACAAACTCAAAAAATGGAGGACAAACACACTATATTAGATTTTATTTTACTAATATTTACCTTGTACAAGGCCCAAGAGCCACTCAAGATATATTGTATTGCAGTATGCTTCTAATGATAGGGACATTGTTTTATACTACTTGTTTTTACTTGAGACAAACACAAAAAAATGGAGGACAAACACACTATATTAGATTTTATTTGACTAATTTTTATCCTTGTACAAGGCCCAATGCCACTCAAGATATATTGTATTGTAGTATGCTTCTTATGGTAGTGACTTTGTTTTATACTAAAGGTTTTCTTTTACTTGGACAGGCACAAAAAATGGAAGACAAACACACTAGCGTAGATTTTATTTTACTAGTTTTTACCTTGTACAAGGCGCAAGAGCCACTCAAGGTAAATGGTTACTGAAGGCGCTTTGTGTATGTTTCAAAGTTACATTTGAAAGTAATTTAGTCTTGAATACGACAGAAACAAAATAAATAGAAAACTTCTAAAACTTCCACATGCTCCTATCCCTTATTGCATTTAACATTTTTCTTTTGGTATCTCGCCGAAACCCCAAACCGCCATCCTCCTGCTCAAGCCCATCAAGTACGCTGCTTTCCTTATTTCTCTTTCTCTCTATCCGTCATGTGAGTATTAAATTCTCCAATCCCTCCTAGCAACCTCATCTCTCTCTTTTCGATGCTAAGTATGTTTCCTTTTTGTTTGCATCATCTCCAAAATCTTGTCTTTTCTCACATGTTCGGTTCATTGTATTCTCAGGAACCTTCTGTAGAATCATACTTCGCTTGCTTCAAGACTTTCTCTTATTTTTAAGGAGATTGTTCATCATTAGATGCCATATTGGAGGACAGTATTCTTTTCTTTGTTTCTAATGATACTTTACCTAGAACGTTGGTGATTGTGACTCTGCGAAACTTGCTGCACTTTTATATCTCCCTGTCATTGTTCTGCCGTTCATTTACACAAGTTGGTTAGGTTGTAATTCCATGTCTCCTGCTACCCTTCAACTCTTCGTTGTAGATTTTAACAAAGTGTGTCTTATTGTTTTATCTCCTAGTCCTTCTTCTGCCAACCATCCTCGTTAAGTAGGTTATATGTTGTTTTCTTCTGTATATCTTACCTTGAATATGTCCTGTGCCTGTCATATATTCTAAGCCCTTTTCCCTCTATATGTATCGTAGATATTTCAAGTGCTTACTCCAAAAAATCAAAATTCGGTATACTTTTATATCGATTAAAAAACAAACTTCTGGCGCTGTTGATGAATCTAAAATAAACTTCGCTACATAGCAGTCTACACCGTAGTCTAATGTATATGTAGATGTTTAAATTGTGAACTTAAAGTGAATTTCTGCATGAAATTTTCAGAGAATAATAATAGACATGACAATGCCGAAATAAAAAAATATATTTTTTTTAATAAAACAAGTAAAGCAGCAATAAATGTTCAAGGAAAGAAACACACATAAAAATGGAACCAATGTTCGTGTTAAGATGTGTCAATCAATATAATGGGGCCTTTGGGTTTGCGAAAGCTGACATTGATAATGGACGATGTTTAAGGAAAGAAACGAACATGTTGGTTGGGACAGGGGAATGCTTGAACGAAAGTTCAACTGGATATTAGCTTTTGCTTCATATTTAAAAGAAGAAAAAACATCACCAAATAAACAATGAGAATAATGGAAGCTGAGTAAACACACCGTTTCGTAGTGAATTGAAATGATCGGAGTTCATTTCTGGGCAACGGCATTTAAACTATGCCGCCGTTACTTCTCCATTCTTCTCTGCGGCTTGGCAAGATGTCAGACCATGACTCAGCACTTTTGGCCAGCAATGGCAATGGCGAACGCTAGGGAGGGTGATTTTACTTGCTGGATTTGCGGTTTTAGTTGCTACTCTTGTTGTTTTACCTTCTGTAAATGCATTCGATTTATATAGCCGAAAAGAAAGAAGAGAATGTTGACACTGATCGAAGATGCTTTTGGCAACAATTCAAAGTGGTTCCTTTTCTTGAGAATTGGAAAAACGAAGTATTAAACAAAAGAACTATGCGTCCAAAACAGAGTTAATGAAAGGAAGAATAAAAGCAAACCAAACAGAAAAAAACAATGATCGACAGTAGAAAAAATCAGAAATTTAGAAATAGCGTCGAAGTGACTGAAAACAATGTGAAACCAGCGTCAAAATGAGTAAAATTCAACAAGAGAAGAAAATAGCTGAGACAATGGAAGAACGAAGAAAGGAAAGAAAATAAGAACGAACTATCAAAACAAAGAAAATGCAACAAGAAGCATAGATAGATAGATAGATAGATAGATAGATAGATGAAGAAAGGAAAACAATTAAACATATAAAATTTTCTCTCACTCTCTCTCTCTCTCTCTATATATATATATATATATGTGTGTGTGTGTGTGTGTGTGTGTGTGTGTGTGTATAATATATAGAAAGAGGCAGATAATGAATACAATAAGACAGACAGATAGCTATTAACAAAATGAAACAGATAACGAAAGAAAAAAAGAAAGAATATATATATAGAGAGAGATAAACAGCGAGGTAGATAAAGAAATACAATAGATATATATATATAGATATATAGATAGATAGATGAAGAAATGAAGACAATTAAACATATAAAATTTTCTCTCTCTCTTTCTCTCTCTCTCTCTCTCTTTCTCTCTCTCTCTATATATATGTATATATGTATAATATATAGAAAGAGACAGATAGATAATGAATACAATAAGACAGACAGATAGCTATTCACAAAATGAAACAGATAGATAAAGAAAGAAAAAAAAGAAAGAAAATATATAGAGAGAGAGTGACAAACGGCTAGGTAGATAAAGAAATACAATATAATAGATAGATAGATAGATAGATAGATAGATAGATAGATAGATAGATAGATAGATAGATAAAGAAAGAAGGAATAAAGAAAGGCAGAACTAAAAATGTACAACTCTCTCTCTCTCTCTATATATATATATATATATAGATAGATAGATAGATAGATAGATAGATAGATAGATAGATAGAATAAGTCAGATAGTTACTAACAAAGTGAAAAATTAATTAATTCAGAAAGAAAGAAAGAAAAATAAATATATATATAGAGAGAGATTGCTAAATAAGGAATAGATAGATAGATAGATAGATAGATAGATAGATAGATAGATAGATAGACAGATAGATAGATGAACAGAGTGAGATAGATAGATAGATAGATAGATAGATGAACAGAGTGAGATAGATAGATAGATAGATAGATAGATAGATAGATAGATAGATAGATAGATAGATAGATAGATTCGCTGCCACGTTGGAGGACATATATCACATAGCAGTCTAGTACTCTTTTCTTTGTTTCCAACTTAATCATCCTGTCTCTCAATATTCTGCTTATCTTTTGAAACAGGCCATGTTAATGCGACTTCAGATCTCGGTGTCACACTTTGTCCTCTGTCAAAACACATTGCAGGTATTTAAATTTCTGCACCTGCTTGATTCTAATAACCCCGATCTGCAGCTGGCATTTTGGGTTGCACTTTTTGCTGATCACCATGCATTCGCTATTCCTCTTCAGCGTTCATTGTTTTTCGAAACGGTAATTTCATATGACTTAATCCTGGTTTCATTCTTTTTTTTCTATTTCTTTTATAATCCTTTCACCCTAAGCAAAGGCAGTACCGCCACTGGTGTAAATGGCGGTTTCATGATAGGAGAGCGAAAATAAAGAAACAGATTCAAGGAAAAGAGAAAGATGGGAATCAAAGAGATGAAAGATAACAATTAATGTTGCACTTAACCTCTTGGAGATTGGGAAGCAAATATACGGAATGGATTTCCACAGGCGGGAAGTGAGAAAAAAGAAACTGATGTCTTAGAAGTGACTGTTACATTTGACTGTTTTCACGGTCAAAGGGAAATACCTATTTACCTGTCTAGTAACTTGAGAAAATTGGTAGAGAGAGGGAACCAAGGAGATATGTTAGTTTTAGCAGAGGCCGTGAAAATATTCGTAGAAGAGGCAGAAGGAAATCATATCTCGTCGGTTTGAAAATGACTGAAATCAAACTGCCAAATCGGGATCGATTACATTGCAGATCCACCTTTAGATTTTATCGAAAAACCCGAGGTGAACAGCAGGATCAGATATTGCAACAATATTAAATGCGCGGACGCATAGTAAATTTGTACATGTGCACGATATATTCTGACGAGAAATACTTTCTGGACCGACAATTCTAGCCGTAGATGTAGCTATTGATTCAATGTAGTCATTGAAGTCGGCTGAGAGATTGAGGTCAAAAGAGGCGCAGTGTTTTGCTTTCTGGGAGACTAGCGTGATGAGCACCCAACCAGAGATTGCAAAAGTCTTAAATGCACAGAAGACTAATAAATTTGTATATATACAGGATAGATTTTGACAAGAAGTACTTGCTGGCCCGACAATTCTAGCAGTATATGTAGCTATTAATTCTTTAGCGTAGTAGTTAGCTGGTTAATTTTTTCTTGGATTCGGCCTTATGTCTTACTTAACTAAACTCCCTACAGCTTACAAGTTTTATGCATATTTATCATTAGAAGGTTGTTTGTCAGTTGGAATGTGTGGATTAGTGTAGAAGAGTGGATTAATAAAATATACATTTTGAATGTTAAAATAGAAATTTATTAAAACGAGGAATAACATAAGTTGTAGAAGTTAATGTTTAATGAGAAAGTTAAGGTATCAAGAGTTTGTACAAAATGTTTTAGTAGAAATTGTTGAAATAGATAAGGAGAAAGAGAAAGAGAACAAGGTCCGACCTGACCTTATCTTCGTTGGTTTCATTTTAGATGTGTATCAGCAAACCGCTTCCCTGACCGACCACTATGACCGGTTAGAGACCATCCTTAAATATTGAATCCAGTCACGCGGGGTAGCTCCCAGAATTATTTTTTCTTTAGCTGTGAAAAAAACGTTTCTCTGACGTATTTTGAATTTTGCGATTTGATGACCAATCAGGATTCAGAGTTCCGCTACAATTCTATGTAGTCGTTCCCCTTGAAGTCGGCTAAGAGTGTGAGGCCGGGTAGGCACAGTGTATTCCTTTCTAGAAAATTAGCGTAATCCATAATGATGGGAGTTAATAGAGTTTGCTTATGGTGGTTAAAGGAGAGCCGTTTCGTTTTGGGAGCAATGCTTGTGTGCCTTAATCTCTATGCTGTCTCTTTCTAATTGTAAGTTTCAGTTCCTTTATTTACACTATTTAGATTGGAACTAGTTTCCTCAAACATTTTTAGTTATCACAGTTTTAAACTTACTCGGGATATATGGGCAGTGGAAGAAAGAAATTTTAACCCCATATATGAAAGGTTTAAGTATTCAGAATTCAGAATTATCATTTCACCCCAAGCAATTCGGGACTTCCAATAGTGCGCAGGTGTTTACAGTGAAAGAAAAATAACAGTTACTGAGGATATTGAAGAAAAGATATGAGATGGATGGAAATCAAGGTGATAGAAAATGGCAATTGACATCGCATTTAAACTTTTGGAGAGTGTAGCTGTCAGGGAAGCAAGCAAATGGAAGGGAGTTCCACAACAGGGAAATGTGATAAAATTAAAAGTTATGAAGATTGATATACACACGAGGAATACCAGAGGACACAACGACGGAAATGTTCTAATAACAATAACAAAGATGAGGATAATAGTCCCAATATCAACGTTGTAAATAATAAAGGGTTCAGTTTAGAGTTCATTGTAACGTTATTAGATCAATAAACATCTAAGGAAGGCAGGAGGGCACACCGACAGAAACGTTGTTATAATAACAACAACGATGAGGACAATGTTTCGGATAGAAAAGGTGTAAACAATAAAGTGATCCGTTCGAAACACCTTATAGGTTACCCAGATCGACATACACCGAAGGAAAGCCGAAACATTGTGATAACAACAACAAAGATAATGACAATAGTCCGAATAACAAAGGGGTAAAAATAGAGGGTTCAGTTAGAGAATTCTTTGTAGGTTAATCAGATCGATATACACCGAAGGAAGGCCAGAGGTCACATCGGCCGAAACATTGTAATAACAACAACAAAGATGATGACAATAGTCAATAACGAAGGGGTAAAATAGGGGTTCAGTTCCGAATTCTTTGTAGGCTAATCATATAGATGTACAGCCAAGGTGAAGCTGGAGGTCCCATTGACCGAAGCGTTGTAATAACAACAAAAACATGAGGACAATAGTCTGAATATCAACAGTTTTAATAATTATAATTCCTACTTCCAGAAATTCAGATATAAATTTTCGGTTTTGTTTGTAATTTATTTTCTTTAAGAACTCCTTTTTGTTCTGTTCGTAGTATTTCTAGTATGGAATCTCAAGTAAAAAAATAAAGAAGATTAATCGTCTTAGAGATGTCTTGCTGACTTCCCTCGGCACAGGCGATGCTAACCTCCCAGAATATGACTCCTTACTCCTTTTCTGGCTAAAGGTTTCCGCTCATATGAAAGGGGAAATATATTTAATAAACTGCTAGACCCTTTTCTCGTACTTATTTAAAGGAGATCATTCTTCCATGCAGTGAACATTACTCTCACTTCTGATCTGGTGCTTCTACTTTGTATTTAAAGATTCTTGATAAAATCCAAGATTGCTGCAAATGAAGCTGGTTCAATGCAACGTACTAGATACATTTTCTCGCCAGAATATATTTTAAATATTTATACGTCTGCCATATTGTCGCCTCATCTGGCCTTGTGCTGTTGGTATATTCTAGAGTTTCTTGATAGCATCCAAAGAAAAATATGCAATTTTATTGGCCCTGACCTGGCATTTAGGTTTCAATCACATTCTCACCGACAGAACATAGCTGCTCTCAACATTTTCTATAAATGTTTCCATCGTAATTGTTCTGTTGAGCTTTCGTCATTAGGACCTCGACTTTACAAATTTAAGTGTTGTACTCGATTGGCACCTAGGTCTTTTCATTTTACGGTAGAAATGCATAGTTGCATCTTTAAGTTCTGCGCTAACAGTTTGTTCTCATGTATTCCTCGGTCTTGAGCCGCGTTTAAGCTACGCTTAATAAATCATTTATGCATTTTTACGAGCTGTAAAGGTTAGCAAGCTTGTCTGTCTACATCAATTATGATAGAATAGGGAATTCGATTCTAACTAGGTCCACGATACTTTTGGTCATGTGTCACCTCTAAGCATGACAAAAAGATATTCGCAAAAAAAATAATAAGAAGAGGGAGAATCGTGAAGGGTAAAAAAACCTCATTTTTGCAGATTTTCTTGTTTTGCTGTTAGGTATTTTCGATCGATTCTGAAAATTTGCGAAGATGGGTTCTGTCTTTTTAACACCAAATTCAACACTTTATACCCTGTTCTTCAGCCAGATTGTTACCATGGAATCTTATGGAAGTAAATGGTATTAATTTGTATTGAGCGGAATTCTTAAAATGGATAACGGGAAAAATCCCATGATCCTTTTCGATTGCTTTACAAAAACAAAAAGTTGACGCGCTTTAAAAATATAGAAAAGACAAGAAACAATCAATGTTAACAACGAAAGGCACTTACAAATTTTATATATAAATATCCCTGTTATTGTTCTGAACGGTTTTTATAAAACTATTTTCACTATCATGACAGTGATAGTGAAAATAGTGTCACTATCATGACAGTAGCGCCGATATAAAGGATTGTAACGAAATGTTTAAAATGTTCCAACGTAATTTAAAAGTTTTAAATTAACATTGAACTGTCTTAAAATAATTTAAATGCTGTAAAGTAAGGTTGGAATGTCTTGAAATTTTAAAGTTTTAAATTTAAAGTTTTAAAGGTTTTGAAGATCTTTTCTTTATATAATAAAAAATGGTTTATATTAAAATACACACATAATTACATAGTACAAAATAGGTCATTAAAGAAGGAAATTAACGTATTTGAAATATTATTCTTCGTATAATGTAATTATTTAAATATATTTTAACATAAACCTTTTCTTTTCTGGTATATGAGTACACCTATTTATGTGTTTGTTGGCATTTTGTATTAAGGATGTAATTGACTTTATCGTTTTTTATTGATCTGTATACCCATGTAAATGTGTGTTGATATCGGAATCCAAATGATATATGCCTGTATATGTGTATAAATACCTTGATTTATGTATGTAATTTAATATAGTCCCACCTTTTTGTGTATGTATAGGTGGACAGTTAAGTATATGCCTGTTAGCATTGTTCTTGTATTTGATCGTAAACTTTAATGCTTATAAGGAGCTGCTATTATTTAACCAGCATAGACAATTTTTCCTACCTGCCATCAGCATGGATCACGCTAGTCTCCCTGAGAGCAATATATAGCGCCTCCTCGGCTTTACTCTCTCAGCCGACCTGAAGTGGAACGACTAAATTGAATTTGTAGCTAAGAAGGTCGGGTCCCTGTGTCGGGCCAGAAAGTTCTCTTCTGAATCCATCATGCACATTTGCAAATCTATCATCCGCCCGTGCATTGAGTACTGCTGTCATATCTGGTTGGGTGACCCCACTGTTCAACATGGCGTTCGCGATAAGATCCAGAGAAGAATCTGCAATTTAGATGATCCTGACCTGACGCTCCGACATCAGTCTCTATCTCTCACCGACGAGATGTGTCTTCCTGCGGTTTCTTCTAAAAATACTTTCACGGATTCTTCTCTGACGTGTTTCGATACTTAGTGCCCCCTCATTACGCGAAATTACTCCAGCTACTAGACTGGCATGAAGGTCCCACACTTTTATTGTGAAAACAATAAAATTTAACCGAAACTTCTATTCTATCAGCTTCTTTTCTCGCACTGCCGTATTCTTGTTCCTTTGATAGCTACAAGAATTTAAATGCAACGTCACCTGCGATCTCTTACGTCCATGGTTACTATACTTTTTTCACTTTACACTTTGCTCTCACGCAGCTCTCTTTACACTAATGTATCTGTCCTTCTCTTAACTATTCTCTACCTACTCTGACCTGTTCTACTCCCTGTCGTTACTCTCCTATTATGTAACCTTCCTGCGCATCAGCGCCAGATCTGCCTCGCTTAGGATGAGACGATTGTAAAAAATATATATATATACAAGTATAAATCTGGTGTTCAAAGGTGAGAACATTAATGTAGAAATACGAGAGCATGTATAAATTAGAAAATTATATGTATATAAAAATTTTGACTATGTATATACATATATATATATATATATATATATATATATATATATGTGTGCGTATTTTGTAGGTTTGTTGATACACTGCGTAAATATGTATGAGTGTAAATTATACGCGTATATGTCTGTTCATATGTTCATAGCTGTGTATATGAGTGTGAGAACACAATATCTATATATGGATAGGAATGGTTGCGTGTATAAGTGTGTATATGTAGGTTTATGCATAGACACATTTGTATGTCAGTCAGTCAGTTCAATTCCATACGTGAAACACGCTTAGGCGATTATGTCTCGAAAGAGACATGACTGACTGGGCAGAAGATTTTCCCGCATTAGGCTGCCATTGCTTTCTGCGGTAGACTGATTGCCAGCCAAGGCTATAAACCCCAATCTGTCCTGTTATTTAACCCATAACTGAAAGGAAGAGCCGGATTAATACCTTTCCCAGGGGTATTTGCACGTAAGTGAATGCAATGAATTCAACTGGAATTCGAACTCGGCACCCCAATTTCTCGTTCCGAACCGATATCCACTGCACCACAACGCACATCCTCATATATGTAAAAATGTACATGTATAAGTGTGCATGCCTAAGTATGTGCATATGTAGCGATATATGTGTATACATATTCGTGTGCTTGTAAGTGGGCGTGTAATTGATGTATGGTCACTACTTCTACCCAATGACCTTTTTCTCCTCTAGCTTTGTTGATCTCTACGAGATAAGGTTAAAGATTTTCATTCGGGATTATGTTGCTTGATTTCCATTTCGTTAAATACGTAATAATAATTGGATACTCTAGGAAAATATTTATACCGAATAAAACGAATAAAATGTGGTCTGATGAAATAAACTAATTAATTCATTGAAATGTATTATAATTTATAACCACTTTAGATGATGAGTTGAGTTTTTTTTATATATATCTTATGCTCGTCCCTCGCAGGCGAGGAAGACCACGACTTCTACTAATGTTTTTGTTTTCTTTTTGGGGTGGGTGCGGAGGTGGCTGATAAGGTCAATCATTGCACGGAAAAGCCTGTTGCGGCAGAGTTGTGGTTGCGACCGCCAGTTGGTCCATACCTGTTACTTTTTGTCACTTGTCCATCGCTGCAGGGCTTTGAAGTGATGGTAGAAGTCATGACTTGTGCTTTAATTGGATTTAAATTAGGGACAGTTGCGCATGGTCGTCTCAGCCTCACTCTCTTTTGACATTCTATCTGGTTCCGGTGGCACGACATAGGCGAGACTTGCCTGAGACAGTCAGGGATTAAGCAAATGGATAACAGCGATATATATATATATATATATATAGAGAGAGAGAGAGAGAGAGAGAAACAGAAAGAAAGAGATGAACAGAGATAGATAGATAGATAGATAGATAGACAGATAGATATGAACAGACTTAGATAGATAGATAGATAGATAGATAGATAGATAGATAGATAGATAGATAGATATGAACAGACATAGATAGATAGATAGATAGATAGATAGATAGATAGATAGATAGATAGATATGAACAGACTTAGATAGATAGATAGATAGATAGATAGATAGATATGAACAGACTTAGATAGATAGATAGATAGTTAGATATTTAGATAGATAGTTAGATAGATAGATAGATAGATAGATATGAACAGACTTAGATAGATAGATAGATAGATAGATAGATAGATAGATAGATAGATAGATAGATATGACAGACTTAGATAGATAGATAGATAGATAGATAGATAGATAGATAGATAGATAGATAATGAACAGACTGAGATAGATAGATAGATAGATAGATAGATAGATAGATAGATAGATAGATAGATCTAATAAACAAAGGAATTCAGGAATATATAAAACAAAGAAGAAAAATTCAATGAACAGACAAATGAACAAAGAAAACAAGAACATAGTTAAATTCTTAAAGCTATCCTTTCTCTTCATTTTTCTTTTCATCTTTTAATCTTTTCATCCAAATGATAAGAAGATAAAGAGTTATATATATATATATATATATATATATATATATATACTAAAAGAAAATACCCCATATATATATATATATATATATATATATATATACGGGATCTTAAATACTTAAGATGTATATATTCATTTAAGAATGTTTGATTAAATAGTTTAGACATATGTCTCATTATTTTTATATTAATCTTCTTGCAGTTACGAATAATTTTCCTGATATGATGAGTAAAACAATCGCATGAATGCCGCTGTATATATCTTCATTCGTTTTATTTTCATGTTTATAATGCAATGTTGTTACACTCTTATCCAGGATCATTTTCAGCTGGTGTATGGTAAAGACATAATTAATGTATATGTTATGAAAAGTTGATAGTTATGAATATCTTGTGGATTAACCGTAACGAATTTTAAGCATACATGTAAGAAAGCAGAGGCGATTTTAAAATAATATACTGAAAGGGAGTCAACTTATTTTTCCAATATTTGCGAAAATTTCAGTTGCTTCTTATTCTGTGTGCCCTGTTTCCTCAGGACGGAGGCGATTATGGCTTTCCACGTTTCCCTATCCCTGGTGGCTCTGACCAGGCCTTCTTCTGTTACACCATGCAATCCTCGGTCCTTCAAATATGTTATCCGTTGCTTTCCCCTGTCTCTTTTTTCTTTCAATCTGGCCAGTTAGTATCAGGTTCTCCAGGCCCTCCTTCCTCATTGCGTGTCCCAGCAACTTCAGCTGTCTCTTCCTGATGCTCAGTATTAATTTCCATTTTGTTTCCATCATTTCCAAGACTGCATCATTGGTCACATGCTCGATCCATGATATTCGCAGCATCCTTCTGTAGAACCACATTTCAGTTGCTTCAAGTTTTTCCTTCAACTTTGATGGTATTGTCCAGCATTCACTGCCATATTGAAGGACTGACACCACGTAGCAATCTAGTACTCTCTTCCTTGTTTCTAGCGAAATTGTCCTGTTTCTTCAAGTTGTTCCTTCAACTTGGATGGTATTGTCCAGCATTCACTGCCATATTAAAGGACTGACATCACGTAGCAATCTAGTACTCTCTTTTTTGTTTCTAGCGAAATTGTCCTGTTTCTTAATACCTTACTCAACTTCTGGAATGCTTCATTCGCCATGCCAATTCGCCTTCGGATCTCTGTGTCGCACTTTCCGTCTTCTGTTATAACTCTTCCCAGGTATTTAAATTTTTATACCTGCTTGATTCTAGTATCACAGACCTATATTTGGCATTTTGGGCTGCCCTTTTTACTGATGACCATGCATACAGTTTTCGTGCAGGTTATTTCTAGTCTTTTCTTGTTACTTTCTTCTTCTACATTCTGTAAGAGGTCTTGTAGTTTTCTTTCTGTGTCTGCTTTCAGCACTGTTTAATTTGCGTACCTCAGGTTGATTAAATTGTGGCCTCCGATTTTCGACGAATCTAGGCATAACTTCTAGGGTCCTCAAAATATCTTAAAAAATTGTGTTTGTCTTCCAAAATATTACTACATTTAGTAACTTTTACAGGATTAACATTAAGAATAAAATAATCATTACCTTTAAAGTGCCCTTGATCTATCTATATGTAGATGATTTTCATATATAAGACAAAATTATACATGAAATATATAAATTACCCACAAAAATGTAATGACCAGGAGAAGAATAATTAAAATAGAAATAATATGCGTATATTTTTAATCAAACACACACACGCATATATATATATATATATATATATATATATAATTTATACTTTAAAACATGTACAAACTACAAGCTACTACAAAATTGTACAATTAGTTTCGCCGTTGAAAGAACAAGAGGACATTATTCTTTTAATGTCGAAACAAAATGTAAAATATTGTAGTAGTTTGTAGTTTATACATTTTTTGAAGCATAATTTTTTGAAGCATAAATATTAATTGCTCCATTTTTATATTGAGCACAGTTTTAAATTCATATTTTGAACGTTGCAATTATTTCCCTTCTTCTTTATTCATTTGTATATATATATATATATATATATATATATATATATATATATATATACCAGCGGCCATAATTTTTAGGCCATAATTTATAATAAATAATGTATTTCATAATATTTTTATGTGGATAATTCTAAATGAAAATAAAATGGTTATTTAGTTATTATTCCTTTTCAAAGTTTTACTAGGCAAGGAAGCAACGATGAACTCATCAGAATCACCGTACATTTTCTTTATTCTTTCTTTGATGAAACTGCAATATAGGTAATTATTAATCATTTATAAATTTATTTGATGCAGATGATATTTTGCAGTATTAACAAAAAACATTCTATTTTCATTAACAATTAAATACTAAAAAGAAAGCATGAAATATATCATTTTTTAAACACTAGGCGGCCTAATAATTATGACCGGTAGAATATATATATATATATATATATATATATATAGACTGTTTGTGGATGTGCATGTGTATAGCAAATTCTTATTTCTTTGCTGTAGCATATTTGATTGTAAAAGTTACGCACAACGAAGCACGCAGATAGGAACCCTTTGTGAAATACACTTTTCGGGCCACGTGAAATATCCAGTGCATTGGATAGCGAATTGAAACTCCGAATGATGAGAATGCTTTAACTTTTCATTAGATATATTTTTTTTATAATTCTTATTCTTCTTTTTTTTCGCTCATTCTCCGCAGCGATGACTGTTTATCAATGATATTTCTTGCCTGTGAAAGTGAACGAATGGTTAATTCTCTCTTGACATCCTGACAACGTCCCACTGACTTTGGCAACAGGAATCGACATCGAGAGTCTTACTGGTATGCATTCCCTAAGGGTGGGTAGCTCGCTCTGACCGTTCTGGTGAAAAATATTTCAAATGAGATGATATTACTTGACAGCATGTATTTCTCCCTACCCACCTCTCTCTCTCACACACTCTCTGTGTCTCTCTGTGTCTCTCTTTCTCTCTCTCTCTTTATATATATATATATATGCATCTTTTATTCAGCAATGAATTAGAACACTCTCAGCTATTGTATAATGATAATATACACGTTAAAAAGTCTGCCTCATTCTACCGAGCGCCCATAGCTTAGAGGTCGAATCGCAAACTAACGCCAATTCAGTAGGGTTTCAATCAAAAGGCAACCGGCTGTCTAACCGTACTGGTTAGCTGTGATATAGCGAAACAGATCTGTCTTCGGATGACTATATATATATATATATATATATATATATATATATATATATTACAGCTGCTTCACGTTGAAACACCGGTTTCCATACGATCACCGAAGTTAAGCAACGTCAAGTCTGGTCAGTAAATTGGGAATACCAGGTGCTCTAACTTCAGGTCAGGTCAGACTATGTCTGCTACTGGTACCACGTAATCCAGTACTACCTGCGACAGGTCGGATTATCCGACGACTAAACCAGCACCCCAGCTGCATGCAAGGTCGGTGAGGAGAGTGGTACTTACAGGACCAAAAAGGGCGAAATAGCTTCTATGAGCCAACGAGCATATTATACACAAGGAACCATAATTAGTCTTTTTTTTTAACCCGCATGGCGTGACATGGCGACTACGGGAAACAGTCTGAAAGGACAGGCACGAAAACAGTGGAAATCATCCAGAGAGAATTTCCTCAAATTAAGAGTGGAAAAATATTCACACACACACACACACACACACACACACACACACACACACACACACACACACACATATATATATATATATATATTAATAATTTCTCCCAACCTTGAGGGGAATGCAACAAGTACACGGTGGGATGCAGTGATTAATATGAAATAGAAAACTGAGATTTGGTAGGTTTGAGAAAAGGTCAAAGATGAACGGGATTGAAGAAGACAGAAAATGACGATGGACGTTGCATTTACATTTTTGAAAACCGTAGTAGCTATCTGGAAAACACAAAAACGGAAGAGAGTTCTACGTATGAAAAGTGCGGGAAAATAAACATTTGGATTAGAAGTGTCTGTTGCACTTAGCTATTCCAACAATAAAATGTGGGTCCTAGATAACAATCTAATAACATACATTCTTGTAGTCGGCCGGGAACTATTCAAAGCTGTTGCCATGAAAATATTTGTAGAGTGGAGCCGGTCACATCGGTGAGAAAGTGACTAAAATCGAAGTACCTGGTGTGGGTCGATTACATTTTTGGGATTTTGTCGAAAAGCTCAGGGTGTACAACAGGATCCTCAGACAAGGTATTGCAACAGTATTCAATGCACGAACGAATGCTAAATGGATTCTGACGAGAAATATTTTCTGAGACAAAAGAGTGACTCAAATTCTCTGTCAGTAGGTGTGGTTATTTATTCGATATCATTGCTCCACTGTAAGTCGGCGGAAAATGTGAGTTAATGCGAAATCATGCTAAGACGAAATAAATAATTGTGGTGGGGGGGAGTCATTATTCTCATTAATCTTTTCACTCCAAACAAGGCGGTACCGCTAATAGTGGGCAGAGGGCTACATAAGAGAAGAGTGTAAGTTTAAGCAAGAGAAGAGCGAAGAGAAACCAAACTAATTTCAAGATCTGTCGGAGTAAGGGCAAGAGAAGTAGGGAAATACCGCTGTGAAGACAGCCGAGAAGGTACAGTGAAAAAGGAAAAGAACAAGATACACGAGGTGACGACGAGAGAAGGACTGGTGTCAAGTGGACAAAAGCTGGGACTTTATGTTAAATTCTTGGAGTTTGTAGCCGCCAGTAAAGAAAGTATACGAAAAGAAGTTCCACAGGAGGGAAGTTTTAAGAAAGAAGCTGATTGAGTAGAAATGGGGCTTGCATTAATTGATTTAACAGTAAAAGGGTGGGGCATTGTTGCCATTCTGGTTGCTTGAGTAAATTCGTGTGAAGGGGACATCAGTAAGCTAAGCTTGTCGGAGCAGAAGCCATGATATTGTAGAATAGACAGAGGGAAACCACGTCCCACCCTGGCTGGAGTCGAGCTGCCAGGTGCGGACAGATGAAATTACAGATTCTCCTTTGGAGCCTGTCAAGAACCCTGAGATGAATGGTATGGGTGCCCGACTAGAAATAACAACAGTATTCAATGCACGATTGGATAGTTGATAGAGAACTGTCTACTAATATTACATGTATAATAACTGTCACTTTTGGTTAGTGTTTTCTTTTTACGATTAAAATAACATTTTTGTTTATTTCAGTATTGTTTACTCGTATTGGTATAGAAACCTACACATTTCTATTTTGAATTAATCACATTTTCTTTGAATCTGGCACCAATTAAAAGGAATAAAACATATAAATTATTTTGGAATTAACTAGAAATTACTATGATTTCTTCAAATAATTCATGTTTGTGGCGATTCAGAATTACAGTGGAAAGAGATGAATCTCACTGTGATATAACTCTCACATATGGCTACGTAGAAGTTTCTTTTTAATTTTTTACGTTTAATTCTGAAATTGTTCAAGTTAAAATGATTTCCTATATTTCCACATGTGGTGATCTACAAAGCCTACGCTTTTCAAATTTATCACTGAAATTAATGGATTCGTTGAAAGACAATGTTTTATAACTATCTAACTTGTCATTCGGATAAACAAAACTTGCCGCTTCTTTCCTGTATTAAAAGGAATGTTTCACGAACATCCAGCCCGGTGGGGTAGGAAAATTAAGATTTATTCAGGAATTATGATTGACTGATTAACTTTTTCGATCTAATGCAAATTTGAACGAAACTCCGAATTCTAAAAAAATTTCCGCCGTTTTTTTAGATTCTGTCGACTGCATAGTATAGTATGATCAGGTTATGGTTAAATATTGGCATTTGAAAAAGAATTTCTTGTGTTTACGAACCCAGACGAACTCATCATATGATTTTTTTTTCTCGAAGTAGAAATCGTACATATTTGGAGTGGTGAATTGGCTGAATATATAAAGGGTTATATATATATATATATATATATATGTGTGTGTGTGTGTGTGTGTGTGTGTGTGTATGTGTGTGTGTGTGTGTGTGTGCGTGCTATGTCCTGAGTTTTCCTCTCAATATCTTATATTTTTTCAGTTATGTGCTAGGTTTTTCTCACAAAACTTTTGAGTTTTTCTCTCAATATTTTATATTGCTCTGGATAATATCCATATATTCATTGAACTTTCTATTTTTATATATTTTGTAGTCTTTGTGAATTACATAAAATCTTTGGGATTATTCACTCAGTTTTTACGAGTTTGCCATTCTCTCTCTCTCTCTCATATATATATATATATATATATATATATATATGCAAATCGCCTGATGTCGACTGGTCTAATTTTATTATGACCAAAATTAAGTAATTAATATATATAATTCAATTTGATTTTATTAAAATTAATTTAATTTACGTTACACATGACATTAATTTCGTTACATTTATATAATAGATTTTTATTTTTAAGAAATTTAATAAAAGATAGTTTTTCAAATAGACATAAGAGGCATGGAGCACTTTTTAAAAACGTAAAAATTCTAAACCTATAAGTTTTCTTTACCTGGATATATATATATACATATATATATATATATATATATATATATATATATTATGTGTGTGTATGTGTATTTTTTGGGTCATTGCTGCTGATTAAGCGAGAATTTTTTGCTGAAATTGGTATTCAACGGAATGCAAAATTTTGAATTTATATGTATATATATATATATATATATATATATATATATATATATATATATATATATGTTGTTACTAGGATGCATTTATATATAAAAATATTAATAAAGTCCCCAAAAAAGTTAAAATCAATAGTAAGGGATTCTACTGGGTCCTACTTTTTATTACAAAAAGTTTCAATTCATTAAATAGTTGCTTATTAGAGAAATAGAAATAGAACATTTGGAAGATTATAGAACATTCCAGTATGATCCAGAGAATTCTAGATGATTCAAGAAATATGAAAATTAAGTGTTAGCCCCTATAAGAATAGGTTTTTGAAAGAGAGTGGTTAGTTGTGAAAAGGATTTGCTGACATTATCAACTCCGGATCGATTCAGGATTTGCATATCTAGCCGAAAAAATCTCTACGAAAAGTTGTCGACGAACAAAACCTGAAAGATAACCTCATGTAATTAAATGGGTAAATAGAATTTTTGATTATTTCATTGAGTAAACAAAAATGTATTCTTTATATACACATTCGAAGATTTCCAAAAAGTATAGCACTTAAACTACTTCGCTAGCTTAACTGGGTAAAGATACTTGACACCTTCTTTCCCCTTCGTAACACTTACCCGTAACACTTGATAGTAGTAAACTCAAATTTTCTGTGTTGAATGAAAAATTTTATTTTGCGTCTGTATATTTTTATTTTCTGTTTTTGTAAATTAAATATTTGTCTGTGATTTAGCTCTGTGTTTTGGTCAATCATTCTTTTCTTTTGTTACATCTTATAACACTTACCATTTTATATATATATATATATATATATATATATATATATATATATATAGTCATCCGCAGACAGATCTGTTTTGCTGTATCAGTGCGGTTAGACATCCGCTTTTAGCCCAGGTTTGAAACCTGACCGAATTGGCGTCAGTTAGCGATTCTACCTCTGAGCTAAGGGCGCTCGGTAGAAGAAAGCAGACTTTTAGCGTATCATGTATCGTACGACAATAGTCAGAGTGTTCTAATTCATTACTGAATGAGCGATGCGTAGATGATAGAGTAGCTACTGTTTTCTCAAATTCTACCATTCTTCCAGAGTACTCAATCAGGGTGCGAGAGCGTAATATATATATATATATATATATATATATATATATATATATATATATATATATATATTCTATGCTTACAATTATTATGTCGTGTTCTTTTCTTTTGTTTGTTTCATGTGTATTGCTAACTTGTCATCACTATGTGTTGGGAATTTTTTGCTGATTACATTTATACATATCCAATTATGCAACAAAATAAAAGCAGTAATAATTTCTGTATGCATATTCGTAGTAAATCCAAAGTATTTACCAAATTCATTTCAAGATTTCTGTTAGTAACAATAACAAAAATTGTTTTAAAAGATTATACGAATAGAATTCTTTTAGTTGTTTTCGTAACTACTTTAGAACTTCATCAGTTGCTAAAGAAAAGTACAGGATTTACGTTGACCTTCTGAAATTAAAATATTACCACGTTGTGACATTATAAATTATATTTTTCTTGATGAAAGCTCTGGAAGTTTTATCGGCAAGTCTCCATTGTTTGGGCTATGAATGGGAGAAAACTATTTTCTCCGTGGCAAGCTTAACACTCCATCATACACAATCCAACGGAATTTGACGCATTGCATCAGATAAAAATGTTACCACGCATGAAATATGAATTTCTATTTAAATATAAACAGGAAAAAATAGGTTAAATTATTTTTCTGGATTAAAGTCGTCTGGCTTATAGGTTCTAAGTTCATGACGCATGCGCGCCAAAAAAATTTAAACCAATTCGCTTTATATTTTATTTACTCTTCTTATCAAACGTTTGGTTTTCAACTCAACTTATTTCGCTTATAGTTTATATATATATATATATATATATTCCAGGTGATGAGAACTCAAGGTTTTTCCTATTTCTAGTGCCCCGGCTTTTATTTTATTATGCACAGTGGTCAATATAAGAAATATTATAGAGCTTAATATAATCATATAGTTATGAATTAATTGTTCATTGCCAGCAATATACAATTAACTTATAACTATATATATATAATATTTCGCCTGTATAATTATTTTAAATTTGAAATTCAGTTAAGTGCCATAGGTGATACACGCTTTGGGCGAGCATGTCTCGAAGGAGACATGACTGACTGTGCGGGCAGAAGTTTATCCCGCAGTAGATCGCCATTGCTTTCATGACGTATAAAACAAAAACAAAAACTTTTGGCTGAAATATTTATTAATTCTATTTAATTAGGCTATTGTCACGTAGTTTTGTTGAAATGGATACCGTTTCCAAATGAAAAAAAATATGTCGTGTTAGAAATTCAGTTAGATCAGTTGTTTTAAATTAAGCGCAAATACACTAGGGAAAGGTATTAATCCATCTGTTTTCCCTCCTATGGGTTAAATGGGAGGACAATTTTCGTTCCATTGCCTTGGTTGACTACCAGTCTACCGCAGAAATTGATACCAACATACTACGGGGAAATCTTACGTCAGTCATGCATCGATAAAACATGATCACGTAAGTAAATAACTAACTGATTGTTACTTCCACAACATTTCATGTAGATGAAAAAAAATCATATAGGCACAAATACGAATGTACTAATAGTGTTTTAATCATTTCACTGCAAGTAAGGCGACAGTGTCACTAACACACAAAACGTTAGTGTGAGGGAATGTGCAAAGAAAACATCGTTAATGAAAGAGAAAATTAAAAAAAACGGAAGTTAAAAGACAAAAAATAACGACTGATCCTGCATTTAAATTTTTTCAAGATCTTCATTGATGAGGAATAGCGAGGGAGGGTGGAGGTTTCCCCAAGCGAGAAATGTGAAAGAGAGAAAAAATACACACACACACACACACACACAGAGTTACACAAATACTCTTGCTCTTTCTAGAATACTAATAGGTGGTTTAATGGATAATTGCTCGTGTAGTGACATCGCAGTGTCGAGTTCGAATTCAAGTTCGGTTTTTTGCATCCACTTACATGTAAATAGGCTTTGGAAATGGATGAACACTTTTGCTTGCTGACAGCTATGAGTAAAATATTCTTCTTTTATGTGCCTCGTCCTTTCAAGATGTAGGCAATCATGTCCTTCCAGGTCTCCTTATCCCTGGTGGCTCTTAGCACGCTTTCTCCTGTAACATTTCGCAACCTCCGTTCTGTAATCCACCCGCTCAAGCCTTTCAAATATGTTATCCGCTGCTTTCTTCTGTCACTTTTTCCCATTATCTGACATGTTAGTATCAGGTTCTCCAAGCCCACCTTCCTCATTGCATGTCCCAGGAAATTTAGTCGTCTCTTCCTGATGCTCAGCAATTCTATTAGGAAAATAATTATTATTTCTACAAATTATAAATTGAATATTCATTCGAAGAAAACATTTTATAACCGAAAAATATATTTCATCTATCACTCCCATTGAAACGGTTAATAACGGTAAACAATTCAACACAAATCAATCTATATCCCTACACACACACACATATATACTATATTCATCCGCAGACAGATCAGTACGGCTTAGACTCCGGTCGTTTCCTAACCCAGGATTGAAACCCAACCGAATTGGCGTCAGTCGGCGATTCTACCCCTAGGCCACGAGCGTCCAGTAGAAGAAGGCAGGCAGGCTTTTTAGCGCGTATAAACACGACCAATAGCTAGAGTGCTCCAATTCATTATCGAATGAGCGGGTGCGTAAATGCCGGAGTAGCTACTGTTTACAAAGTCTCCCACTCTTCCAGAGTGCTCAATCAGGGTGTGAGAGCGTAAATACTATAGTCATACGCAGACAGATCTGTTTCGCTAACAAATAAATTAAATAACAGTTAAATAATTAAAAAAGAATAATAACACACACACACACGCACACCTACACCTTATATATATATATATATATATATATATATATATATATATGTGTGTGTGTGTGTGTGTGTGTAGGTGTGCGTGTGTGTGTGTGTTATTATTCTTTTTTAATTATTTAACTCTTAATTTCTAGAATGAGATGTATAAACTACAGGTAATTAGAAAATGAAGCCTTTATTTAATTTACGGGAATTGTCTATTCTGGTTCTACTGGTCCTGTTTAAGAATAGAGTCAAGTTTTGAGGCAAACAGTTGGGCAAAACGATCGAAACGTAGTAATAACTGTCAGAAATATAGGCCCAGGTCGGTTCACTGTGCAGGGCCAGGATGTCTTTCCCACCTGAATCCATCCTACACATATATAAATATACCATCCGCTCATGTATTGAATACCGCTACCACATCTGGTCAGGTGCCCCTGCTATTCACCTCAGAGTTCTGGACAAAATCCAACGGAAAATCGATACCGACTTAGCAGCTCGGCTGCAGTCGCTCTCTCACCGCTGGGACGTGGCTTCCCTGTGCCTCTTCTATAAACACTTTCACGGCTTCTGCTCCGATGAACTTAGATCACTGGTGCCCCCTTGCTAAGAATTTACACGAGCTACTAGACTAGCAACTAGGTCCCACACTTTTTCAGTGAAACCGATAAAGTATAACCTCAATTTCTACTCTAACAGCTTTTTTTCACGCACTTCCCACATGTGGAATTCTCTTCCCCGACAGCTACAATCTCCAGGAATTTAAATGTAAGTTCATTAGACATCTCCTATCACACTAACTCGCATCAATTCTCAAAAGCTCTTTTTCCATCTACATTCTCGGTATCCTCATCCGTCCATTACCCTCCTCCTGACATTTTCTATAACTAACGCCTGTTTCTTATCACTTTCCCCCTATGTAACCCCCTGCACAACAGTATCAGTAGAATGCCTGGATTAGGGTGAAATGATAAAAAAAAATAGTCTAAATATCAGTCAGTCAGTAAAGTGCCATATGAGATACGCACGTGGTCGATCATGTCGCTTTCGAGAAATGTCTGACTGGGCAGAAATTACCCCGCAATAGATTGCTATTATTTTCTGTGGTAGACTGGTTGCCGTTAAGGCTTTAGAACCCAATTTGTCCTGTTATTTAACCCATAACGCGAGGGAAGAGACAGATTAATACCTTTCCTAAGGGTATTTTCGAGTAAGTGAATGCAATGAATACGAATGGAATTCGAAATCAGCTCCCCGATTTCTCCTCCTAATATCCACTCCACCACAACTTACACCCAATTTATTTATGTTCGGACGTCCAGTCCGAATATAAACAGCATAATGTTTTTTTCATACATATGAAACATTCAAAATCTCTACAATATATATATACATATATAACCTCTACAAATATCTCTACAATATATATTTATATATATATAATCTACAATATATATATATATAATCTCTACCAATATCTCTACAATATATATATATATATTGAGCACTTTTAAATACAACTCTAGTACTGGTCTAATTTAATTATGACCAAAAACTGATTAAAAATAATTATATATATATATATATATATATATATATATATATATATATATATATATAAATAAAGTATACCTAGCACTTTTTTGTCAGTTGATAACTCGTCTCGGGTGTTTTTGTTTTGTTTTTTTTTTTGGCGGCGGGGGGGAGGGTTCGCACAGACTCGGTCTGAATCCTTTTGATTGATGTTCATGTGCTGAGCTCTTTCTTTTTTTTTATAACAATTTTTCCTTCGGGTTTCAATCCTGGGTAAAAGCAATCGGATGTCTAACCGTACTGATGAGCTGTGATACAGCAAAACAGAGCTGTCTGCGGATGACTATTTACGCTCTCACACCCTGATTGAGCACTCTGGAGGAATGGTAGACTTTGAAAAACAGTAGCTACTCTAGCATCTACGCATCGCTCATTCAGTAATGAATTAGAACACTCTGTCTACTGGTGTATAATATATCATATGCTAAAAGCTCAGGGGTAGAATCGCCGACTGTCTGTCAGTTAAGTGCCATATGTGATACACTCTTTAGCGATCATGTCTCTTTCGGGACATGACTAACTGGGAAGAAGATTATATCACAGTAGGTTGCCATTACTTTCTGCGGTAGACTGGTAGCTAGCCAAGGCTATAAACCCAATCTGTCCTGTTATTTAACCCAAAACTGCAGGGAAGAGATGCATTAATACCTTTTCCAAGGGTATTTTCTCAATCGTCCGGCCGGGTAGAAACTAGATAAGTGACTGTTTTGGAATACCTATGACGGAATTGGGAAATAGAGAGCCGAGTTTTAGTTCTAGTTCCGGTCAAATTTATTTATATTACTTACGCGCAAATGCAGACGGAAAAGAAATTAATCCACCTCTTGTACTGCAAGCTATGAGATAAGTAGTAGGGAATACAATCGTAAATATTTATTTTATCCAAAAACTCTAAAATAAATTTATTTCGTGGTTTTAAATAACTTGCAAAATGTTTATAGATCGTAACAAAACAAAACAATACAGCAATTTTCTGTAAAAGTAATGAATTTATATTCATTAATCAGGCAGATTTTATCACTTTTAAGATTATTTTTTGTGGAAACTTCTACCCGGTTTATTTGCTAGACAGTAAACTTAAGGTTTGAATGTTCTAGAATTTTTTTCATGTAATAAATTTAATTGGATTAATAAGAATCCACTTCTTTTTTAGAAAAAAAAACTTCTATAAATACTTTCACGGCTTCTGCTCCGATGAACTTAGATCACTGGTGCCCCCTAAATACGAATTTGAACGAGATACTAGATTAGCAACTAGATCCCACCCTTTTACAGTGAAACCGATAAAATTCAGCCGTACCTTCTACTCCAACAGTTTCTTTCCTCGCACTTCCCGACTGTGGAATTCTCTTCCACACGATTGCTTCCCCGACGGCTACAATCTCCAGGAGTTTAAATGTAAGGTCAATAGACACCTCCTAACACACTAACCTGCTCCCATTCTATAAAACACTCTTCCCATCTGCCCAACCCTCATCCTCACTATCCTTAATCATCTGTCACTTTCCTCCTGACATTCCCTATGTCTAACCACTCCTTCTCTTTACCTTCCCCTATGTAGCCCCATGCGCAATAGTGGCAGTGGAATGCCTTGCTTGGGGTGAGATGATTAAAAAAAAATTGCTTTGTTGAAGTTTCGATACGAAACTCACCTGCTTCACTGTTTTAACAGGTATCAATACTAACTAATTATAACCCTTGAAAATTTCACGGTTTACTTGTTTGAAATTTCTGGTGAATATTTATTTTTAATTTAGTGGTTGAATAAGCTCGGAGTGTGTTCATGGAGAAAATATATCTTTGGACGTTTCCGTATCACATAGTGAAATGTTTCAGCTTAAAAGCTGTAACAAAATATTGCAATAATAATAATAGATATTAATTCTACTTGTTATTTAAATGTAAGGAGAGAAGATCTGA